>JANAVB010021577.1:0-40000 GCA_029216955.1 Iris pallida
CCCGCGCCCATGCCTGGCGACCTTTCCCTGCCGCCAAGGGTGGCCGTCGGCCGGCCGGAGCACCGCCGAGCTGACTGAGCGCGCGGATGCGCTCGCGCTTGAAACACAGCAGCAGCAGCAAGGTGCTGCGGGGGAGCGACTTCGTGATTGAAGTCCACGATCGTTGCTCCATCATTTTCTGAGATGATTCTTCGGGTATGACCCTCATATAACCCTTGTTAATCTTGATCATTTAGTTAGTAGGTAACTGCCATCGATTGGTCGAAAATTCGATACGAAATCGAGGAAAAACAGTCCCGAAACAGGACATCGTATTGCGCTAGGTACCTGTATTTGAAGGCTGTTTCCCATCAACCCAGTAGAAATCTTAGAAAACTATTTGAACACGAATTTAGACCACATATAAGGCTGTGAAACCCTTGTTGTGAAATTACTTTTGATCCACTGAGCAGAAATATTTTTGTTTGTAAAGTTTAGGAAAAACATGTTTTCGAAAACTGAAATTTCAATGAAATCCTTCCACACGACGTGCGTCCCGCCATTCCTGGGCGACGTGGTCGTGCACCGAAGGCATCGAAAGCTGCATAACAACTTCGTGGTCGTGTGGGCTTTGACGAAATTCAAATTGGTCGCGTGAGCGCAACGAATTTGATGCGTATCCGTCGAAATTTACCGTATCGTGCACTTTGCAAATTTTCTAATTACTTTGTGCACGCTCGTCAGATCGAGACGAAACATGCGCCATCAGGACCGTATCATTTTCTGGTCCTGTATGCCAAGTTTTGTCCGATTCTGAGACAGTTGATAAAATCGCCGTATCGCGGGCCCCCGGTCCGACTCAACGGGTGATTTTGTGCACGGCCCGCCGAAATCCAACTTTGAACATACGATTGGGTTCGTATCGGAAAACCGGATCCGTAGACATATAGTTTGACGACTTTAGAGACCATTGACTCTGGCATGCCTTTCGGTGCAAAGCGGGTCCAACGGCGGACATCGTTTTTGCCCAAAATTACCGTTTTGCCCCTGTGTCCAGAATTAGACTTAAGGACAGGCAATCCTAGCTAATTTGACTATTCTGAGAATGTTGGCAATGTCTGTTTTAGCTTTCGGAGACAGTTGTGAGGACTTGGACTTCATGGCTTGGGCAGTTGACTGTATTTTGTTGGATCTGTGTGCAACCTCCAGGCAAGTATACCTTGCCTCCCTCTACAGTTTATTTACATGTATATTTCTATTATTATATAGTTTTACTAGTTGGTTATTTACATGTGATTCGTATATCGTGCTTGCTAGTATAGATATAGTCTATGTACATGGTTAGCCTTGTAGTTCGTATTGGATTGGTTCTCTCGTGTATCGTGATTGGGTCGTGTCGTGTCTTCACCTGTGTCTTGACTGAGTCTTGTCTGCAAGTATATGTGAGTGAACTGCTATTCCTTGTTTTTCCCATAACCTGCGAGTCCACACATGGGGCGAGGGTTGCCTTTGCACCTGCGAGTCCACATACGGGGCGAGGGTGATTTGTCTTAAAACAACCTACGAGTCCACAATCGGGGCGAGGGTGACTTGTCTTGAAACTGACCTGCGAGTCCACAATCGGGGCGAGGGTTGGTATCCATTGATCTACCAGCAGTTCATTTATGCATACTTGATTCCGTATCCTGAGTTCATAGTTACCTGTCAGTAGCCACTTGTCAGTCTCCTGTCTAGTTCATGTTTACACCTTGTATATATTATTGCATGATTAAACTGTTAGATAGGCATATTTTATGTATCTTGCTAGTCCTCTGAGGACCTGATGATCTCTCAGGTTTAGTGATTGCATGGAGTTTGTTAGTAGAGCGGGATGGTGGAGGATTACGATCTATGATACAGGTATTTGTTTATGTTATTTCTTTATTATTCTTTCGTACTTTATATTCTATACCATGATATACTCTGCTTATTTATAGACTCACATCATTCTTGGAGTCTAATCGAACAATATGCTAATGGGACTGCAGACTATGACCCATACTTGTTCATTCTTGTTTATATGATTCATGTAGATTGAGATATAGTTTAGATTAGATATGATACCATGACCTTGACAGCTTATACGTACTCAAGTCGGGCTAGAGTTCGCTCGATACGTAGCTGGCTTGCTCACGAGCTCGCGTCCGAAAAGCGGGTACGGGTCGTGACAACCGTGGGCCACCTGTCTGGCCGAGCGCACGAAGAAACATCCCGATAGTTCGGCCGACCACCTCAGCTCATCTTCTTCGTTATCGATCTTCAGACCTCGACGACGGATACAATCTACAGCCTCATCTCCGGCCCAATCACGGACTTTGGCCCAATTTTAGTCGTTTCCAGAGTAGTCCCACAAATCCTTAATCTTGATGTTCTCCCGGGCCACCAGCAGGCTGGGGAGCAAGCAATCTATCGCCCAACGTTTAAGAAAGGTCAAGGATTCTCCATCGCCTAAATAAAGACAGATCACCGGTTCGGTAATAGTACGTCGGATGAGGATACGTCGCCACACCGCTGAGGATCTGCTGTTAGGGATGGCCTGTGACGGGTGAATGTGCTTGAAATATCTGGCCTTCACGAATCTAGCCCATAGGTTCTGATTCGTTCGAAGCTTCCACCACAGCTTCATCGAGAATGCATCCACATTGTGAGAAAGTTTTGCGAAGCCCATGCCCCCTTCCTCGGTGGATCTAGCCATGGTGTCCTAACTAGCCCAATGATGCTTAACGTTGCCTCCGATGTGCCCCCAAAAGAAGTCGCTAACGATGCTTTCCACCAAAGATAGTACCTTCTTGGGCGGGAAGCACGCTGCCAGGGTATATATGGGTATGGATGTGAGAACATGTTTGATAAGGATCATCTTGCCGCCTGGGGATAAGGTAGTGTTGTGCCACCCCTCCAGTTTTCTCTTGACTCTGTTAATCAGCTCATCAAAAATGCCAGTGTTAGATTTACCCTATACGAGGGGACATCCAAGGTATCAGAACGGAGGGTGTTTAATTAAGAAATAGGTGATATTGGTGATGCTAGTCGCGTTCTCTCTCTTGATGTTGTGGTGGACATAGATGACGCTCTTAGCAGGATTGACCATCTGACCTGAGCAAGAGGAGTATCTCTGGAGGGTATATAGACCACCTCCACCGATCCGATATCCCTGGATGTGAATATGAGGATATAGTCCGCATATGCCAGGTGGGTGATGATCGGGCATCCGCTGGCAGTATAGAAGTACTGGAAGTTCGGGGTGCGAACCACTTTGTTCAGATTTTTGTTCAATGCTTCTGCCTTAATGATGAAGATGGTTGACGATAAGGGGTCTCCTTGCCTGACGTCGTGACTCGATTTGAAAAATTCGTCGTCTTGTCCATTGATTACCGTAGAAAACCAGGAGTTGCTGATCGATCTCCAGACGATGTTGGTCCAGGTTTCCAGAGAAACCAAAGGCCCTGAAAACCTAGATCATGAATTGCCAATCCAGCCTGTCATAAGCTTTCTCTATGTCCAATTTGATCGCGATGTTGCCACCTCTAGCAGGAAGTTTCATGCAGGTTATTAACTCTTGAGCAAGCATGATGTTATCCTGGATGTTTCTACCTCGGACGAAGCCAATTTGCTTCTCAGAGATGATCTTGGAAAGCAGTTCTGACATACGGGAGGCGATGATCTTAGAATGATCTTGTTGGTGAAGGTACACAGACTAATAGGGGCAAAAGTCACGAAAAGTCTCTGGGTTATCTTTCTTCGGGATGAGGATCAGGTTGGCGGAAGAGATGGCTCTAGGGTAAGTAGCTCCCTAGGAAAAAGGCAGTTACCGCTTCATGGATTTCTTTCTTGATTATATCCCAGCACTCTAGGAAAAACACCCCTAAAAATTCGTCCGATCCTGCCGTACTGTGGGCATCAAGGGCCTAGACCGCGTCTTTCACCTCCTGTTCGGACGGAGGAAGGTCCAACTGGATAATATCATTGTCGTTAATGAGGTGAGGTATCTCAGCCAGGAAGTTGTTGTCTCTGTAGACCCTTTCTTTGGTGAACAGCTACGAGTAGAACTTTCTCTGCCGCTACCTGAATTCTCCGTTGGTTACTGTTGATGTTACCAGAATTGTCGACAATATGATGGAGGTTGAGTTTCTGTCTGCGACCATTGGCACAGGCGTGGAAGTAGGCTGTGTTTTTGTCCCCCTCGCTGTCCCATTTAAGCGTCGCCTTCTATTTCCAAAAGTCAGTTTCAACTTTCAGTCAGAATTTGAGAATAGCTTTGGTGAGGTTAAGACCTAGCTGCAAGCGATCGGTCTATAGTGAATAGGGCCTCGGCACGGGTGACATCATCCTCTATGATGCGAACTGCCTAAAAAATATCTCCGTACGCCTGTTTGCTCCAAGCCGAAAGGGCTTTCTTTGTTGCCTTAAGCTTGTTGACTACCCTGATGAGCGGGTCGACGGAAACCGCGCTATTCCAGGCTCCCGCAACAACGTGCTTGAATTAGGGGCGTTCGCCCAGAGGTCGAAAAATTGGAAGTTCTTTTTACTCTAATTGGCGATGTTTTTAATCTCAACCAGGAGGGGAGCGTGGTCAGATTCGGTGGCATTGAGGTGAGATAGATTGGAGATGATCCCCATCCCATACCAGAAGTGTTCGTGAGGGCCCTATCGAGACGGGTGTATTATCAGCGATCATCTTCCTGCATGTTACACCAGGTAAACGCATTGCCAGTGAACTGTAGCAGATAGAGGTTGGCATTGAAAATGAAGTTGTTGAAATCTTGCATGACCATAAGGGGAGTAGGGCGACCGCCTGACTTCTTCTCTCTACAGGTAATGGCATTGAAGTCCCCAATACACAGCCACGGAAGGTTAATGCGGTTGAGGTGGGTGTCGAGGAGGTCGTTCCATAGCTGTTTGCGTTCAGTCAAGTCACAGCTACCATGAACCGCGGACAGAATTGAGTGCCTGGGGAGAAAGGGGTGCTCCATCCAGCACGAGATAGCCTACCTGGAGTCCTGGATAACTCCGATCTTGACGTCCATCGAGCAGAGGATCCAAATGTCGTTGCAGCTAGTAATGGCCGTATTGAGACCTAACTGCAACTGGATTGTTTTGATTTTCTTGGGAGGGATCTTGGGTTAAATGATGATCAAGATGTCAATCTTCTGTAGTTTTTTGAGGCTAGTGAGATGCCTCATGGTGGGTTTGTTAGCCAGGCCTCGAACATTCCAGGATAGGATATTAAGCATTAAAGGTGTTGGTGGGGGCATTTTTTGTCCGCTTAGCTGTGGATCTGGTGCGCATGGTCGACGGCTCCGTGGCTTCTATTTTATCAGAGTTTTTGGTGTTGATGGATGCCATCGCTACCATGGAGTTGTTAAGGAATGGTTCCTCGACTGTGATGGGGAGGCATCCTTTACAGGTTGCAGCCTATCTCTAATAGAATCCAGGATGGCCTCTTCTGGGGGGATAATGAGGGTGTCTTCTGGGCGTTCGAATAGTTCTCCTACAGACTGGAGGGAAAATCCTACGGCCATGACCTGTTGTCCTCTTAGGACCTGTTCTGGGCCCAGGATGGCTAGCGCTTCATCGACGATAACCGCATCGCCAGAGGGATGGCTGATCGCTAGCTTGATAGGGGTAGTTAGGGAGTCGATGAGGGATTCCTCAACAGCATCCGTGGGGATATCACTGGGTGACATCTTCTCTGTGCTCAGTCCAATAGGCTCGTCAGAGCCTCCACGGACTAGCGAGCTCCTGAGAGGAGTCAATGGCTCCCATATCAAGGATATTGAACTGATTATAGAGGGGGAGGGATGAGGGGGAACCATGAATCAATATTGTGCTAGGGGAGGCTACCTTGACCGACGTGCCTTCATATTCTTCGAATCTGACATGGGTGTTTGGTAGCAGAAGCAGGGGAAGTTTGTATTACGGTTGTCGAGTCTTGTTGACTCTAACAGGGGACGTCTTTTCGGACTGTTCTCCTCTTGAGCTCTGGGTGAAGACAAAAATATTGTTCTTCTAGGTGCCCTTGTAAGTGGCAGTGTTTGCAGAAGATGATGTGGTTATCGTAGACTATTTGTGGGGTGTGCGTCTGGTTGCCTAGCTCAAGAATGATGTGATTGGGGGGGCTCAATGGTGAGGTCAAGTTCCACACAGATTTTAGCATAGTGGGCATTAGTAAGATTGCTTATTTCCTCTGCTATGGCCACATACGTCCCGAAGGAGTTGGAACGGGTGTATTATCAGCGATCATCTTCCTGCATGTTATACCAGGTAAACGCAGTGCCAGTGAACTGGAGCGGATAGAGGTTGGCATTGAAAATGACGTTGTTGAAATCTTGCATGACCATAAGGGGAGTAGGGCGACCGCCTGACTTCTCCTCTCTACAGGTGATAGCATTGAAGTCCCCAATACACAGCCACGGAAGGTTAATGTGGTTATGGTGGGTGTCAAGGAGGTCGTTCCATAGTTGTTTGCGTTCAGTCATGTCACAGCTACCATAAACCGCGGACAGAATTGAGTGCCTGGAGAGAAAGGGGTGCTCCATCCAGCACGAAATAGCCTGTCTGGAGTCCATGCCTGACGTCGTGACTCGATTTGAAAAATTCGTCGGCTTGTCCATTGATTATCGTAGAAAACCAGGAGTTGCTGATCGATCTCCAGACAATGTTGGTCCAGGTTTCCGAGAAACCAAAGGCCCTGAAAACCCAGATCATGAATTGCCAATCCATCCTGTCATAAGCTTTCTCTATGTCCAATTTGATCACGATGTTGCCACCTCTAGCAGGAAGTTTCATGCAGGTTATTAACTCTTGAGCAAGCATGATGTTATCCTGGATGTTTCTACCTCGGACGAAGCCACTTTGCTTCTCAGAGATGATCTTGGGAAGCAGTTCTGACATACGGGAGGCGATGATCTTAGAGATGATCTTGTTGGTGAAGGTACACAGACTAATGGGGCAAAAGTCACGAAAAGTCTCTGGGTTATCTTTCTTCGGGATGAGGATCAGGTTGGCGGAAGAGATGGCTCTAGGGTAAGTAGCTCCCTGGAAAAAGGCAGTTACCGCTTTATGGATTTCTTTCTTGATTATATCCCAACACTCTAGGAAGTTGTTGTCTCTGTAGACCCTTTCTTTGGTGAAAAGCTAAGAGTAGAACTTCTCTGCCGCTACCTGAATTCTCCGTTGGTTACTGTTGATGTTACCAGAATTGTTGACAATCTGATGGAGGTTGAGTTTCTGTCCGCGACCATTGGCACAGGCGTGGAAGTAGGCTGTGTTTTTGTCCCCCTCGCTGTCCCATTTAAGCGTCGCCTTCTATTTCCAAAAGTCAGTTTCAACTTTCAGTCGAAATTTGAGAATAACTTTGGTGAGGTTAAGACCTGGCTGCAAGCGATCGGTCTATAGTGAAAAGGGCCTCGGCACGGGTGACATCATCCTCTATGATGCGAACTGCCTAAAAAATATCTCCGTACGCCTGTTTGCTCCAAGCCGAGAGGGCTTTCTTTGTTGCCTTAAGCTTGTTGACTACCCTGATGAGCGGGTCGACGGAAACCGCGCTATTCCAGGCTCCCGCAACAACGTGCTTGAATTAGGGGCGTTCGCTCCAGAGGTCGAAAAATTGGAAGTTCTTTTTACTCTAATTGGCGATGTTTTTAATCTCAACCAGGAGGGGAGCGTGGTCAGATTCGATGGCATTGAGGTGAGATAGATTGGAGATGATCCCCATCCCATACCAGAAGGTGTTCGTGAGGGCCCTATCGAGACGGTTGTATTGTCAGCGATCATCTTCCTGCATGTTACACCAGGTAAACGTATTGCCAGTAAACTGGAGCGGATAGAGGTTGGCATTGAAAATGAAGTTGTTGAAATCTTGTATGACCATAAGGGGAGTAGGGCGACCGCCTGACTTCTCCTCTCTACAGGTGATGGCATTGAAGTCCCCAATACACAGCCACGGAAGGTTAATGTGGTTGAGGTGGGTGTCGAGAAGGTCGTTCCAGAGCTATTTTCGTTCAGTCAAGTCACAGCTACCATGAACCGCGGACAGAATTGAGTGCCTGGGGAGAAAGGGGTGCTCCATCCAGCACGAGATAGCCTGCCTGGAGTCCTGGATAACTCCGATCTTGACGTCCATCGAGCAGAGGATCCAAATGTCGTTGCAGCTAGTAATGGTCGTATTGAGACCTAACTGCAACTGGATTGTTTTGATTTTCTTGGGGGGATCTTGGGTTAAATGATGATCAAGATGTCAATCTTTTGTAGTTTTTTGAGGCTAGTGAGATGCCTCATGGTGGGTTTGTTAGCCAGGCCTCGAACATTCCAAGATAGGATATTAAGCATTAAAGGTATTGGTGGGGGCATTTTTTGTCCGCTTAGCTGTGGATCTGGTGCGCATGGTCGACGGCTCTGTGGCTTCTATTTTATCAGAGTTTTTGGTGTTGATGGATGCCATCGCTACCATGGAGTTGTTAAGGAATGGTTCCTCGACTGTGATAGGGGGCGTCCTTTACAGGTTGTAGCCTATCTCTAATAGAATCCAGGATGGCCTCTTCTGGGGGGATAATGAGGGTGTCTTCTGGGCGTTCGAATAGTTCTCCTACAGACTGGAGGGAAAATCCTACGGCCATGACCTGTTGTCCTCTTAGGACCTGTTCTGGGCCCAGGATGGCTAGCGCTTCATCGACGATAATCGCATCGCCAGAGGGATGGCTGATCGCTAGCTTGATAGGGTAGTTAGGGAGTCGAGGAGGGATTCCTCAACAGCATCCGTGGGGGTATCATTGGGTGACATCTTCTCTGTGCTCAGTCCAATAGGCTCGTCAGAGCCTCCACGAACAGCGAGCTCCTGAGAGGAGTCAATGGCTCCCATATTAAGGATATTGAACTGATTATAGAGGGGGAGGGATGAGGGGGAACCATGAATCAATATTGTGCTAGGAGAGGCTACCTAGACCGACGTGCCTTCACATTCATCGAATCTGACATGGGTGTTTGGTAGCAGAAGCAGGGGAAGTTTGTATTACGGTTGTCGAGTCTTGTTGACTCTAACAGGGGCATCTTTTCAGGACTATTCTCCTCTTGAGCTCTGGGTGAAGGCAAAAATAGTGTTCTGCTAGGTGCCCTTGCAAGTGGCAGTGTTTGTAGAAGATGATGTGGTTATCGTAGACTATTTGCGGGGTGTGCGTCTGGTTGCCTAGCTCAAGAATGATGTGATTGGGGGGCTCAATGGTGAGGTCAAGTTCCACACAGATTTTAGCATAGTGGGCTTTAGTAAGATTGCTTATTTCCTCTGCTATGGCCACATACGTCCCGAAGGAGTTGGGGATGCATTTGAGGACCGCTGTAACGAAGCATATTAGGGGCAGGTTGGGGAGGGTCACCCAGGCCGCAACCGTCGCTGAGTCTTTTTTGGTGTTAAAGCCCGCCGACCACTTGATAATCTTCATCTGGTAGGAGTCAACCCTACCGGTGCCCTTGGACCACACGGTCCTGTGGTCAAGCTCGGAGGAGAGGTACAACAAAATATGCCTGGGGTCCAGGGGTATAATCCTGTATTCTATGAAAAGCCGCCAGCTGGCAATAACCTCATTAACCCAGTCAAGTTTAGGGCAGCCGAAGAGAATTTTAGGACGAAGGTTTGGGGGAAAAAGGTAGAAAAGGAGGACAGTTTCTGCTCTGAGAAGAGGACCTTAGGCACCGGAGATTCCGAAGGGTATACAACATCATGAAGCGGGACATCGGGAAATAAGAAGCCCTTCTTGGCTGTACGGTCAGGGCGCAGCTTGTCGGCATAAGAAGGTTACGGGACACCAGACAAAGAGGAGATATCCAGGATGCCGCCTCTGGGTTATACGACAGGTGAGGTCAGGGATGTCGAAGCAACATTCATCTGTGGAGCCGGGGGCTTATGAGAAGGGAGAAGAGCGGAAGGAGGAGGGCGGGACGGAGGGGAGGTAGAACTCACCAACAAGGAGGGAGGCCCGCACAAGGGGACCAGGTTCCGTAGACTGGTCCCAAAGGCAAGGAGGACCGCCGGGAGCTCGTAGCTGGGAGCAGATGACGAACCCAGATTTGTGAGAAAAGCTTTAGCTAAGCCGGGTGGCGAGGCAATGGGGCCTGCGCCAGCAGGGGCGTCCGTATAGGACTTCAGAAGGGCTATCACGGGGGGAGAGGGAACAGCACCCGATGGACCTGCGAGCGACGTAGGCCTAGCGGTCGAAGAGGCGGCTGGACACCCAACAAGAGAAGGCTGTAGAATGCTCGACTCTGGAGGAGTGGGCCATGCGCCCAAGGCGGCAGGAAGGGGCCATGCACCCACCATGGAGATGGGCCTAGCGCCCGAAGCTCTACACATGTGCCATGCGCCCGAATCCGAGGGAAGGGGGCCTGCGCCCGAAAGGGAAGGAGGGGGCCGCCAACCGTGCCCTCCTGAGGGAGGAGGGGGCATGCGTCCACGATGGAAAGGCCTTCGTATGCGCATACTGGAGGTGGCGGGAAGGACGGAAGGAGCGCATGGGTGACGATGGGAGATAGAGGAGGAGGAGGGGGAAGGCCGAGGCAGACAGAAAAGGAGGACGGGAGAGGAGGAGCCGAGGAGCTGCGGGCTGGGGAGGTCCGAAGACGGTGAAGGGGTCCGGGGGAATCTTGCACGACCGCTCCTGAAGGAGAGCCGCCATGCAGAGAAGGGGGGATGAGGGAGGGAGGGAGGAGGCGGGCGGCCTCCGGCCTAGACAGGACCGGAGGGGGGGGCTGGAAATCGCAGGGCACAGGAAGGAGAGGAGCACATTCTGTTTTGCACACACGTTGTCCTAGGTCGGATATAATATATATATATATATATATATATATATATATATATATATATATATATATATATATATATATATATATATATATATATATATTGCATATATATATGCACACATGTGTGCATATATATATATATATATATATATATATATATATATATATATATATATATATATATATATATGCAAAATATATATATATATATATATGCAAAACAGAATACATATATATATATATATATATATATATATATATATATATATATATATATATATATATATATATATATATATATATATATATATATATATATATATATTCTGTTTTGCGTATATATATATATATATATATATATATATATATATATATATATATATATATTCTGTTTTGCATATATATATATATATATATATATATATATATATATATATATATATATATATATATATATATATATATTTTGTTTTGCATATATATATATATATATATATATATATATATATATATATATATATATATAGATATATATATATATATATATATGCCAAACAGAATATATATATATATTATATATATATATATATATATATATATATATATATATATATATGCACACAGGTTGTCCTAGGTCGGGTATATATATATATATATATATATATATATATATATATATATATATATATATATATATATATATATAGAATGGAGCAAGGGTTCTGGGCTTGGCACCCTCTCGGCGAAGCTCGCCCGAGCTTTGAGTCCCCTCCCCCCCCCCCCCCCCTCGCGCGCCCGGGTGGTGGCCGACTGCCGTCCAGAACCTCCCTCCTCCCCGTGGGACTCCCGCTCTCCCCGGCCATCCCGGTCTCGGCGGATAGCCGGGTTTCGCTCAGCCGCTCTTCCCGTGGGGCGCCCCACCTCCCGGCGGCTGCCCGTGGTGCGGAGGCCCCCCATCCCTCTCCCCCCTCCTTCCGTGGAGCCGCCGGCGCCCTAGACGCCGTAGGCGTCGCCGTGCTCGGCGCCCTCCATTTTCTTCGGCCCCCTCCCTCCTCGGCCCAGGCCCCTCCGCCGCCGCGCCGCCTCCCTGCAGCGGTCGCTGCCCCGTCCCCCGCTTCCACCGCCCCGGATCCACCTCCTCCTTCCCCTGGCGCTTGGCGACCCGGAGCCTTCCTCCTGCGCCGACCGGACCGCTCCCCACTTCTCCCCAGGTCCGAGCTCCCTCCGCCCTTGCGGAGGCCCTCCCCCAGTCTCCCGTCTCCGCTCCTCCCGCCTGGGCACCCCCGCCGGCGCTCCCCCTCCTCCCGGAGCTTCCCCCCGCCGGCCTTCCAGAGCCCCCTCTCGCCTCGGTCCTTTCCCCGGAGCCCCCCACCGCTTTGAGCGCCCCCTTGCCTCCGAGCATCACCCCTCGGCGGCCTTCCCCCCTGAGCCATCCCCCGCAGCGCAGCCGGCCTCTTCGATCGCGGATCCCCCTCTCCCGCCCGCCGTCCAGGCTGCCGCAGCGACCCCCGTCTCCTCGGCGGCAACGGGGTCCTACTATCAAGACCCCGCCACCCGTCGGTGGTTCTGGGTCTCCCAGGACCCCTCTTCCCTTCAGTGGCGCTGGACCGCTCTCCCTTCCCAGTCGAAAGCGCTCGAGTGGCTCGCCTCCGCCCTCGGAGGAGCCTATCCCCCCTCCTGCCTCGGCGTAGGGGTAGCGTCACCTCCCCAAGGGCGCAGCCTAGGGCCTCCGGCCGGTCCGCCCGTTCCTCGTCGGTCCACCCCTCCGGCGGTGTGACTCCCCCTCGCCGTCACCGCCTCCCCCCTCCTCGTCGGCTCGTCGACCTCGTCTGTCCGTCCGCCCTGTCCTGCTGCTCTCCCGTGGCACCCTCCTCCGTTCTCCTCTTCCCTAGTTCTCCGCGTCGGGCTCTTCCTCTCCCCCCGGACTGCCGTAGCTCCCCGGCGATGCCCTCTTTTCCCCCCCTCTTCTGCTGGCGTGCGCGTGGCAGCCAGGCTCGCCGCTTCACGCCCCATCCTTCGGCTCTTCCGCCGTGTGGCCCATCGGCTCTCCCCCGGTGGACGAGCAGCGCCCCCTCCGCCATCTGCTGCTTTGCTAGCGGTGCTCCTCTCGGCGGCTCCCCTCCCCTGCCTCCGTTGCTCTCCTCGTCCCCAGGCAACCGTTGCTCCGCCGCCTCCCCTTCGCTTGGTGGCGCAGCAGCGGCCCCCGCCGGCTTCGTTCGGCGCCCCATCCCCTGCCCTGTTCTGGCTTCGAGGCCCCCCCCAGGCGGACGTCTTTTCCCGGCGACGTGATCCTGGCCTGCGCCCGCGGGAGTAGCGTCCCTCCGGGAACCGTGCCCCCTCGGGCCCCGACCCCTAGGGTTCTGCGCCTGCGCGCTCCGGGTCCCGCGCGTGCAGCAGGCTTCTCGGGCCCCGCACGGTTGACCACGTGCCCCCCCCCCACGTGGGCTCCTCCCGTTGGGTTTGATTTTTGAATTTCGTACTATTTTTTGTTTTTGGGTCTTCCAGGTGGGCCGGGTTTCTGTGTGGGCCGCGTTTTGTTGTTTCGTTTCCTGCTATTCAATAAATTTCCTTCTTAAAAAAATAAATAAATAATATATATATATACATATATATATATATATATATATATATATATATATATATATATATATATATATATATATATATATATATATATACCCGACCTAGGACAACATATATATATATATATACATAATATATATATATATATATATATATATATTTTTTTTTTTTTAATATATATATATATATATATATATATATATATATATATATATAAAATATATATATTTGATATATATATAAAAAATATATATATATATACCCGACGTAGGACAACATATATATATATATATATATATATATATATATATATATATATATAATATATTATATATATATATATATTATATATATATATATATATATATATATATATATATATATATATATATATAAATATAATATATATATATATATATATATATATATATATATATATATATATATATATATATATATATATATATATATATAGTATATATATATATATATATATATATATATATATATATATATATATATATATATATATATGTATATATATATATATATATATATATATATATATATATATATATATATATATAATATATATATATAATATATATATATATATATATATATATATATATATATATATATATATATATATATATATATATATATATATATATAATATATATATATATATATATATATATATATATATATATATATATATATATATATATATATATAATATATATATATATATTTTTTATATATATATATATATATATATATATATATATATATATATATATGTATATCTGTGTGATAAAATGTTGGTCCAGCTCCTTCCTCCCGTGCTCCCCCTCCCTCCCTCCCTCCCAGGGAAGCCCATAGGCTTCCCTTCTCCGGCTCTCCCGCGGCGTTCTGTGCCGGCCTATGGCTCAAGCTTGGCCGCCCGAGTGCGTGTAGTTGATCCGTCAACTCTACATGTCTCTTGCTCCCCCCCCTCTCCGACCCTCCCTCCCTCCGCCTCTCCTTATCAGCTCCCCTCCCATCTCCCCGCCCTCTTCCCTACAGGTGTTCGTTCTTCGTGCCACCCCCCGCAGCCCCACTCTCAACCCCCTCTTAGGCCCCCATCTAGTCTCCTACAGCCCCTCGCCATCCCGCGTGCTCCCTCCGCTCCCTCCCCTGCGCCAGCGAACGCATTTCCAGTGGCCGCTTCGACAGATCTCCCGACTCTCGAGCCCGTCCGTAGCTCCCTCTCTCCTCCGCAGCCATCCTCCGCTCAATTTTCCTTTTCCGCTTCGGTTCAAATTTTGAACGGAGCAGCCCTCTCCTCGGAAGGATCGCCCACTTGCGGTGCAGGTTTGGGGGCTCGTCCCTTCAGGCACCACGTGATCGGTTCAGTCAACCATCATAACGTGGTGGGCCATCCCTCCATTTAATGTTGGCGAGCGTATGTGCCTACCACCAGCAATACCCCTCGGTGGGACCCACTCCCACCAAGCTCTTTACGCGCCCGGCTGTTCACAGACAGCTAATATTCTCTCCGTCAGTGGGGCCCTCTCCATCCCAGCAATTACGCTCCAAGCGTAGGGACCCTCTCCCATCCCAGCATCTACGTTCCTAGCGTAGCTCACATCTAATCAGGTTTTTATGCTGTCGACGTCACGGATGGGTCCCCCCTGTTCGGGCCCTCTCACATTCCAGCATCTACGCTCCAGGCATGGTTCACTATAACCCGAATTTTTATGCTACCGAAGTCAGTAGGCCCCCCCTCCATGTGATCCCTCCACGCGTAATCCCAACGCACAAGGAGCAGCCGCCCAGCCTACTGGTGGGTCCCCCCTACCGCAGGTTTCAAAGCGGACAACCGCTCAAGTGGGCCCCTTCCTCCATTTTACTATTCCAAGCGTAATTCCTACGTGCACGACTTTGCAGATCTGCCTTCGAGCGGGACTCTTCCCTCCTACTGAGCGGTCCTGTGCAGGACCTCGCCTCTACAGGTAACGCGTACGACCCTCAGCCAGCGTATTCCTACCCCATTAACTCCTATCACCCAGGAGGGCCCACCCCAGGCTCTCTCAAAGGTTTTTACGCTCCAAGTCCCCTCTCAGCGTATTCCCAACCCTCTTTTCCCCCTCCATCTGATGGGCCCTCTCTCCAGCCTGTATACCACGCTCAGTACCCATCTACGCCAATCCTTCCCTCGTCTCCTCCACTACGCTCCACGTCCCCCACTTTGCCAACCCAATCCTCGCCCCATCCAACTCACCCGTGGACTATTCTGATACCGCCCCCATTCATCACTCCCAGGCCCCCCTCCCCCCTCCCTTCTATCCCACCCCTCTTCTGGCCCATCAGCCCCCGCTCCCCTACCTCAGGCCCCCGCCCCCCCATTGATCCCCCTGTGATCCCTCCCCCTGTCCCCTTGGTTACGGTGGACCGATCCCCGGAGCACAACATTCTTGAGCCAGGGGACCCCGCTGTGACCTCCCAGGGCGCCCACTCTCCTCCCCGTCCAATTATGCCCGGTCCGTTGGTGGTGCCTACCTCCGCGGCCGTTGATTGCATCCTCCAGACAACCTCCTCTGGCATCGCCCTCCGCCTCGAGCGGACCACCTCCTTGTCGGCCCTCCCTCCGCCTTCTAGTGGCAATTCTTCCGATCCCTTCTATGGCCGTTCCCTCCAGCCGACCTTCACAGATAAGCTGCGCCCGGATCTAGCGTCACCTAAGGCGCCTCTAGTCCCCGACATCAATCTTCCTGAACATCGAGTACTCTCAGGAATCACCGGTGCCTTCGATTCCATTCACTGTCACGGAGATGTCCTCTCTATCGGACTTATTTCCCCACACCTTCATTCTCAAATTTTCATCTGGTTGCCCCAAGCTCCCCAGGGTGCAGGAGACTATAGCCAGCTGGAGACTCACAGCGGAATACCGTATAGCCCCCCTCGACCCCAAACACATTCTCCTTCACCTCTCATCCGCCTTAGACCACAAGACAGTCTGGTCCAAAGGCACGTACAGGATTGACTCCCATCAGATGAAGATCATCAAGTGGTCAGTTAAGCTTTAGTACTAAAGAAGACTCAGCTTCTGTCGCTGCCTGGATCACTCTACCAAATCGACTCCTCATTTGTTTTTCTCCCAGCGGCTCTCCGGCGTATCGCTAACTCCTTCGCACGTATGTGGCCTCAGCCCCAGAGACCAGCAATCTTACCAAGGCCCACTACGCCAAAATCTGTGTGGAATTCGACCTGACCACCGAACCTCCAAACTTTATCAACATCGAGCTGGGCAACCGAACCCACACTCAATAAATCCTCTACGACAACCACGTCATGTTCTGCAACTGTAGCTTCCCTTCCCGAAAATTTGAAATATTTTTATTTATTTATCTATTTGATTTAAATGGTAATTTTGGAATTTTGCAAATAATTAATTAGTTATTATTACGGTAGATGATTTTAATCATGATTAAATTTGGAGTGCAAGTTAACTAGAAATCGTGGCACGGATAGTGCAGTGGCGTGCTTTGACTAATGCATTAGCCCTGGTAGGGAAGGCCGAGCCATAGTGATGTCCTAACTAGGAAAACCAGGCCAAGTTGCGACTTAACCCTTACCGAAGATTTATTTATTATGTAATTATATTATTGAGTTTTAGAGAAACTGGTTATACCATTTTAGCCCGGACTGACCCCGAACGGAGCCCAAGCCATGTAGTCATGCGGTATGTCTAGTGACATTCGTGTTGATGCATTTTGGTATGATTGTGTGTAGTATTCCATTTTAGTGATCTAATGAGTATTCTTAAATATTCTTATTTAAATATTATAAATATTGTTATTAGTTGGTATTCAATAATATTTGTATAAAATAGGCCTTGTACATTTTCTGGGATTATTAGAGGGTGCAAAATGGTATATACATCATCTTTGGTTTATTAAATTTTGTTGTTATTATTATTACTATTATTATTATTTTATTGGGGTTGTTATTTAATATTATTATTTTATTGATTATGATTAATGGTTATATTTAATTGTCATATTAAATTGTTATCATGTGATTTATAATTTATGCATAAATATAATATATTAAATATTGCATATTGTGTATGTGTACGTATACATAATAATATATATGTATAGGCGAAGGTATTGTAATATATATATATATATAATATAATATACGTGTACGTGTAGATAAATAAATATGAATATATATATATATATATATGTGTGTATGTATACATGTATATGAATATATGTGTAGGTGTACATATACTAATATATGTATATGTACAAGTATATGTGTATATATAAATATACATATATACTTTGGTTTTTGCTAATATAGAAAATAGGGAGAAGAATAAGAAAAAGAAATATAGCAATCATAAAATCGGCAAGCCCATTTCCCAGTCCAGCCCAGCTCCACCCTCATATTATTTTCCTGCAAACATCAACCAGTTTAGCCCCTATGTGGATTCTCCTAATGGTGGTCTTAGGTCTCTGGAAGACTTGAAACCAGTGAATAGCAATATTTATAATTCCCAGCCATTACACCCGAGCTCCCAGCCCAACAACCCAGACTACCAGCAGCCCATAGCCCGTGCTTAACCCCTTACATCAATACAAAAGAAATCTCAGCCAACCAGGCCAAGCACCCAAGCCCGACTCCCTGCTAAGGAGCCAGCCCGAGCCCAGGACTGAGCAGGATTTCCCGACTCCTTATAACACACGCGAGCAGAGCACATCGAACCCTAGCTCTCCACGACCCCAGGCCTCTGCCGTGTGCGCGCTCCCCTAGGCCTCTATCGCGTATGCGCGCAGCCACCGCGCCACCGTGTGGGGCCGCCGGCCAGCCGGGTTCGTCGCGAACAGCGCACGCAACAAGAAAAGAAACAACAACAGCAGTAGCCTTCGAAGAAGACTTCGCGGCGTGATATCTCAACACGCGATCGATCGTTTTTCGATCTACTACTTCAGGTTAGAACCTAACCTATACACCCTCAATCCTCTTCAGATAGTTTTGTATATTTCGTGGTGTGCGCGTCGTAAATCGATTCCCAAAATCGAGAAAAATTTCGAAACCCTGAGTATAGAGACTGTCCCAAAGTCCCCAGTTTGAGTCTCAATTTCTTGCAAACCAGTGATCGATTTTAAAATCCATTGGAATAGGTTTATAGACAACATATAGGGCTAGAGAACCCTTTTTACAGAAATCAATTTTGATCACTGTGCGCCGAGAAATCCGTTTTCCAATATTGAGAAAAACCTGTTTTAAAAACATGAAAATTCATCCACACGACGTGCGTCCCGCCATTCGGGCGACATGGTCGCGAACCAAAAGCATCAAAAGTTGCGTAACGGCTTCGTGGTCATGTGGGCTTTGACAGAATTCAAATTGGTCGCGTGTGCGCGACGAATTTGATACGTATCCGTCAAAATTCCCCGTATCGTCCTCTGTGCAAGTTTCTCAATTACTTTGTGCATACTCATCAGATCGAGACGAAACTTGCGCTAGCAGGACCGTATCATTTTTTTGGTCCTGTATGCCAAGTTTGGTCCGATTCTGAGATAGTTGATAAAATCGTCGTTTCGCGGGCCCCACGGTACGACTTAACGGGCGATTTTGTGCACGGCCTGCCGAAATCCAACTTTGGACATACGGTTGGGTTCGTATCGGAAAACTAGATCCGTAGACATGTTGTTTGACGACTTTAGAGACCGTTGACTCTGGTACGCTTTTCGGTGCAAAGCGGATCCAACGGCGGATATCGTTTTGGCCCGAAATTATCGTTTTGCCGCTGTGTCCAGAATTGGACTTAAGGACAGGCGATCCCAGCTAATTTGACTATTCTGAGAACAATGGTAATGTTTATTTCAGCTTTCCGGGGACTATTGTACGAGTTTTGACTATTGTGGCACATTGAGTAGTTCAGACTGTCGGTTTCACCAGCGGAGGAGCACAGGCGAGTACAGTTTATTGTTTGTATTTCGATATTGATCTTTACTATATTTCATTGATTAGTCATTGGTTATGTGATTTTATACTCTATTATAAATTGTTGAGTCGGGAATGAGAAGTACCAAGGATGTGTGATCCGACCGTAGACCGTGTTTATTTTCATGCAGTAGATCTCGTAGACCGTGTTTATTTTCATGCAGTAGATCTCGTAGACTGTGTTTATTTTCATGCAGTAGATCTCATAGACCATGTTTATTTTTATGCAGTAGATCTTGTAGACATTGTTTATTTTATTGCAGTAGATCTCGTAGACATTGTTTAATTTCTGCAAGTAGACCTCGTAGACCGTATTTATTTTTTATGCAAGTAGATCTCGTAACCTCGCGGTGTAGTAGCCCAGACTGATCATATATCAAAGGTACTTCTAACAGTTGGGGAAAGTATTTTGTGTCTATTTATTGCTATTGGTTTTCCGTATTTACTGTTTATTTTCAAAACTCATGATGATGTCTAACCTTTGTTTTATAGTCATTTTCTTTATTTGAAATTGCATTCAGTGAATTGTGCTCGTTCCATTCCTGACTGGAAACCAATATTTTCAGGTTAGCCGTGGTTTCACTTAGATTGGAGAGTGACGGGAATACTTGCAGACAAAAGCCTAGAGACTAGCTAGATAGTTGAGTTGTAGTCATTCATTTATTTGTACAAGTTTATATTTTTCTACAAATATAAAACTTGTGATCATTGTAAGTTAAATAATTATGTGAATGAGCATTATTTATGATTTTGATCTTCATGGCCGTGACAGCGTTCTACCGCCTACACTGCGGCGTAGGCTGGCTTGGACACATCTCGTATCCGTTTAAAAAAAAATGGGTGCGGGTCGTGACAAGTTTTTGTGGTGGCCCATACAGGTCAGATTTCGCAAAAGATTGCGAACTCGTGAGGGTACGTTAGTCGTACTATTGCGAGCCTGTGCTCAGGAAATGCTCATTCACAAATTAGGATTGAAATAATTCAGGAGAATAACTAGGACTAGGAGTCCCTTGTTCAAGTTGACCGCTGGGTAGTTAAGGTTATTCGATAGGCCATACAATTTAGATAGCTTGCTAGATCGCTATAGATATACTGTTACTTTTGATATGACAATGTGATCCAATATGGATATACTATTCGCTTGGTATGTTAGGCTTGCCTGTAATTAAGGCGTTAATTTTGATAAACTGTTTAATCTTCTTTTGTTGTATTGGATATCTATCTTATATCATATGTTAGAATTTTCTATTTTAAATCCTCTTTTGCTGTAAGGAGTTAGTTTATAATTTCTGATTCTGTTAATCCTGTATGAATCCCGAGTTAATTTTGATTCAAAGTTTTACCCTCAGCCATTTGAAATATATATGGGATAAAGATTAGGATGTTTTTACTTCACTTGTCTTCAGATAATTCCTTCCGACCTGTCTTTTGCTTTAAGGATTGATACTTATAGGCAGAGGTTGCACCTTCTATCATAGCCAATTAGTTTGAACTCTAGCAGCTCCTTGAAGTCCTTAGGAATATGGTTAGAGTAATTAAATGACCGCGATGACTAGACTACAGCGCACTGTCGCCAATTGTTTGAGAATGGATGGTATGGGTTTACTGCAGCCAGCAGTGCACTGGCAAGGCACAACCCATGGAAATGAAATCCTTTCTTAGAACCATAGTTTATGGAACATTGCTAAAACTATGTCCTCTTGACCTCTTTAGATCTTAGATACCCTTATGTCAATACAAGGTAGAGTACCTGATAGCTGATCACGTCTGAACCACGGAACCAAGGGTTTACTACAGCCAGAATATACGGATGAGGCGTAATCCTTGGTAAAATGACTTCAGACGGGATTACAAGTTTAGGATACCATAGAAGATAGTGGGATGCCTATATAAGCAAGAACACCAAGTAAGGCTTTGACTCTCTCAAAACTCGAACCAATTGTACCTCATTTCAACAATCTTGCATATTTATATTTTGACTCTTTTGACCAACGCTGCTATTACAGCCTAGCTTTGCAAGCTTACTCTTTTATCGAGCTTGATTCAAGACATATGTTTATTGGGGACGCCCGCTAACATATTGTCTAATCAGAATCAATGTATTACGGTCTGATCAACCATGATGCATTTGATTCGCTTCATCTAATTACCCTACGTGGATTGAGATGTAGATGTCTCTAGGATCTCAACCACGACTGCTTTGACAATTTCTCTTGAATTATACATTCGTCCTTGAATCACGTAATTGTATCCGGTGACATCTCTCTTGAACTCTTCATTGTTTTTGTCTTTCGCTGATTGGAAAGACAAAAGCTCATAATTGATAGATAGATATAGAGTATTCCCCATAGTTATGATAGTTGCAAATGCAAGTGTAGCTACCATCGGCCAGCTCTGTGACTAGAACCTTGCCTTAAGTTATTCGTCCTCTCTGCGACCCTAAATCCACTATCTAGATCTTCTAGTCATTGGAGTCCGAGAATGATTAGGATCTTTTCCTTGATCAAATGCCAGCCTAGGAGACTGCCTATCCCAAGGGACCAATTGTTGTGAGCCTCTAAATAATTGTTGAAGCTTGCTTTAACTAGAACCCTTGTGACAATAGTCTGGCAGATTCGATACCAATAGAAATATATGACTCAGTTGTTAGAAATCTTTTCATATGATGTACCTTAGAGTTGGTTACCCCGTCGACAACTCATGTATACTGTGGACGAGTAGGTCATTCTATTATATCGACCATGTGTCATTATACACACTTATTTTCCATTTCATTGAGGAACGATCCTTGACTTGACTTATATCTACTGTATTCTGTTATGCCGTGCCTCATCCTTTATTAACAAGAGTCGAGGTACAGTATCCGGACTTTGGAAACCTTCTAACCTCATTATTCCCAAAACCGTTCCCTAGCTTCTAAGTTGGGTAGACTGTAAGCCTTCTAAAATTTTTAGGATATACCAGAATTACCGATTGATTAGAATAATTTTTACTAGGATAATAATTAGTGCCCCATGGACTCCCACTTTACATTTAGATTATTTTGTGCCCCCGGCCGTGTCATTAATATTCGGAGCACGGAACCAGCTGTTATCTTCCAACAAATTTTATATGCAAGATCTAGACGAGTCCACCTTCACCTAGGTATATCATGTCCCGCTCAAAACCGTCCCCTTTTACTCTATTTTTGTGCTACGACTTTCAGGACAAAAGGATTAGCTATAACCCTTACCATAATGTCGGTACATTTTTCGACTTCCAGTAGAGACTCAACTTCGACTTAATTCCCTCGACCCATTATATGGTTGTGATCTACTCGGAGCCCACTAAGCACATGTCGCTAGTGTGCTACGAAATTGTGCCTTCTCGTGCTACTTAAACATAAAAGTCACGGGATGCGCATTTCCAAGGCTTACAGGACCTACTTAGAAAACCAGCTCGCCCAACTAGCTCAACCCTTGGGTGGAAACCTATTCTAGGTTACCCTAACCTAGTAGGAATAGTTTTATCCTTGGGATCTTGTCCAGTCCATATAGATTGAAATCTAAGGTTCATCCAACCAACGATTGATGTCCAATCAGAAATCCATTAAGACCCAGTAAAACCCATCCCTACATACCACCATATTTGGACTACTAAGACCGAACTGTTTAAAATAGGTCCCCATACCTATTATGTAGTCTCCCCTTTTTGAATGAGAAGTCATTCATAACCCTTGTTCTATCTATCTAGAAGTCGCGATACGATCTTGTATCGCGTTTATATCCCTTATTTGTGTGTTTAAATAACCACGGAAAAGATCACAATCTTGATTTCTCAAATTCCGTTCTATTACGGAACCTGTTCAGAATTTCGAGAACAGAACTTCTGTATTTTACGGATTGCACGCCCCTCTAAGAAATGAAGGGCTCTTGATTTAGCAAGTGACTGGACTAGAGTAGCCCAATCTAGCAAATAAGTCAATGATTCGTAGACTTTCATCCTATCTTTAACATTGGATACTCTCCACTGCTCTTAAAACTTCATAGTTGCTCCCGATTATTCTGCCTTGTCTTCCTGTCCTCCTTACTTTGGAGCGACGAATAGGCATGCTTACTAGAGTTTACTAATAATTCTTAGCTACGTGTGTAAATGTGTTGCTTGTTAAAGTTTGGGTTGCTTGAATGGTAGAAGAGGATAATAGAAGCCGTATGCAGTAAATAACTATTGGTAGCAAGTTTACCAGATTATAAGCTTTTAGTTTGAGGAGTAGGGTGACCAAAGGTGGGTAGAAGTCCTGTAGGTCATACAGTTACAAAATGGCTAGGAGGAGGATATAAACGATTTTTGAGGAATTAAATTTAAAGAGATTGAGGTAAAGGCCGACTTCTTTTAGAATTTTATGGAATAACTACGAATTAGAATTTCGAGGACGAAATTATTTTTAAGGTGGGTAGATTTGTAGCTTCCCTTCCCGAAAATTTGAAATATTTTTATTTATTTATCTATTTGATTTAAATGGTAATTTTGGAATTTTGTAAATAATTAATTAGTTATTATTACGGTAGATGATTTTAATCATGATTAAATTTGGGGTGCAAGGTAACTAGAAATCGTGGCATGGATAGTGCAGTGGCGTGCTTTAACTAATGTATTAGCCCTGGTAGGGAAGGCCGAACCATAGTGATATCCTAACTAGGAAAACCAGGCCAAGTTACGACTTAACCCTTACCGAAGATTTATTTATTATGTAATTATATTATTGAGTTTTAGAGAAACTGGTTATACCATTTTAGCCCGGACTGGCCCCGAACGGAGCCCAAGCCATGTAGTCATGCGGTATGCCTAGTGACATTCGTGTTGATGCATTTTGGTATGATTGTGTGTCGTATTCCATTTTAGTGATCTAATGAGTATTCTTAAATATTCTTATTTAAATATTATAAATATTGTTATTAGTTGGTATTCAATAATATTTGTATAAAATAGGCCTTGTACATTTTCTGGGATTATTAGAGGGTGCAAAATGGTATATACATCATCTTTGGTTTATTAAATTTTATTGTTATTATTATTACTATTATTATTTTTTTATTGGGGTTGTTGTTTAATATTATTATTTTATTGATTATGATTAATGGTTATATTTAATTGTCATATTAAATTGTTATCATGTGATTTATAATTTATACATAAATATAATATATTAAATATTGCGTATTGTGTATGTGTACGTATACATAATAATATATATGCATAGGTGAAGGTATTGTAAATATATATATATATATATATATATATATATATATAAATATATATATATATATATATATATATATATATATATATATATATATATATATAAAATATATATATATATATATATATATATATATATATATATATATATATATATAATATACGTGTACGTGTAGATAAATAAATATGAATATATGTATATGTGTGTATGTATACATGAATAAGAATATATGTGTAGGTGTACATATACTAATATATGTATATGTACAAGTATATGTGTATATATAAATATACATATATACTTTGGTTTTTGCTAATATAGAAAAAGGGAAAAGAATAAGAAAAAGAAATATAGCAATCATAAAATCGGCAAGCCCATTTCCCAGCCCAGCCCAGCTCCACCCTCACATTATTTTCCTGCAAACTTCAACCAGTTTAGCCCCTATGTGGATTCTCCTAATGGTGGTCTTAGATCTCTGGAAGACTTGAAACCAGTGAATAGCAATATTTATAATTCCCAGCCATTACACCCGGGCTTCCAGCCCAACAACCCAGGCTACCAGCAGCCCATAGCCCGTGCATAACCCCTCACAGCAACACAAAGGAAATCTCAGCCAACCAGGCCGAACGCCTAAGCTCGACTCCTTGCTAAGGAGCCAGCCCGAGCCCGGACTGAGCAGATTTCCCGACTCCTTATAACACACTGCGAGCAGAGCACATCGGACCCTAGCTCTCCACGACCCCAGGCCTCTACCGTACGTGCGCTCCCCTAGGCCTCTACCGTGCACGTGCAGCTACCGCACTGCCGCGTGGAGCCACTGGCCGGCCGGGTTTCGCCGCGAACAGCGCGCACAACAAGAACAGAAACAACAGCAGCAGTAGCCTTCAAAGAAGACTTTGCGGCGTGATATCTCAACGCGCGATCGATCGTTTTTCGATCTACAGCTTCAGGTTAGAACCTAACCTATACACCCTCAATCCTCTTCAGATAGTTTTATATATTTCATGGTGTGCACGTCGTAAATCGATTCCCAAAATCGAGAAAAATTTCAAAACCCTAAGTATAGAGACTGTCCCAAAGTCCCCAGTTTGAGTCTCGATTTCTTACAAACCAGTGATCGATTTCAAAATCCATTTGAATAGGTTTATAGACAACATACAGGGCTAAAGAACCCTTTTTACATAAATCAATTTTGATCACTGTGCGCCGAGAAATCAGTTTCCCAATATTGAGAAAAATCTGTTTTAAAAACATGAAAATTCATCCACACGACGTGCGTCCCACCATTCCGGGCGACGTGGTCGCGAACCGAAAGCATCAAAAGCTGCGTAACGGCTTCATGGTTGTGTGGTCTTTGACGGAATTCAAATTGATCGCGTGTGCGCGACGAATTTAATACGAGTCCGTCAAAATTCCCCGTATCGACCTCTGTACAAGTTTCTCAATTACTTTGTGCATGCTCGTCAGATCGAGACGAAACTTGCGCCAGCAGGACCGTATCATTTTTTTGGTTCTGTATGCCAAGTTTGGTCCGATTCTGAGACAGTTGATAAAATCGTCGTTTCGCGGGCCCCACGGTCCGACTTAACGGGCGATTTTGTGCACGGCCCGCCGAAATCCAACTTTGGACATACGGTTGGGTTCGTATCAGAAAACTGGATCCGTAGACATGTAGTTTGACGACTTTAGATACCGTTGACTCTGGCACGATTTTCGGTGTAAAGTGGATCTAACGGCGGACATTATTTTGGCCCAAAATTACCGTTTTACCCTTGTGTCCAGAATTGGACTTAAGGACAGACAATCCTAGCTAATTTGACTATTCTGAGAATATTGGTAATATTTATTTCAGCTTCCGGAGACTGTTGTACGAGTTTTGACTATTGTGGCACATTGAGTAGTTCAGACTGTCGGTTTCACCCGCGGAGGACCACAGTCGAGTACAGTTTATTGTCTGCATTTCGATATTGATCTTTACTATATTTCATTGATTAGTCATTGGTTATGTGATTTTATACTCTATTATAAATTGTTGAGTCAGGAATGAGAAGTACCAAGGATGTGTGATCCGACCGTAGACCGTGTTTATTTTCATGCAATAGATCTCGTAGACCGTGTTTATTTTCATGCAGTAGATCTCGTAGACCGTGTTTATTTTCATGCAGTAGATCTCATAGACCGTGTTTATTTTTATGCAGTCGATCTCGCAGATCGTGTTTATTTTTATGCAGTAGATCTCGTAGACCGTGTTTATTTTTATGCAGTAGATCTCGTAGACATTGTTTATTTTATTGCAGTAGATCTCGTAGATATTGTTTAATTTCTACAAGTAGACCTCGTAGACCGTGTTTATTTTTCATGTAAGTAGATCTCGTAGACCTCGTGGTGTAGTGGCCCAGACTGATCACATATCAAAGGTACTTCTAACAGTTGGGAAAAGTATTTTGTGTCTATTTATTGCTATTGGTTTTCCGTATTTACTGTTTATTTTTAAAACTCATGATTGATGTCTAACCTTTGTTTTATAGTCATTTTCTTTATTTGAAATTACATTCAGTGAATTGTGCTCGTTCCATTCCTGACTGGAAACCAATATTTTCAGGTTAGCCGTGGTTTCACTTAGCTTGGAGAGTGACGGGAATACTTGCAGACAAAAGCCTAGAGACTAGCTAGATAGTTGAGTTGTAGTCATTCATTTATTTGTACAAGTTTATATTTTTCTACAAATGTAAAACTTGTGATCATTGTAAGTTAAAAGAATTATGTGAATGAGCATTATTTGTGATTTTGATCTTCGTGGCCGTGACAGTGTTCTACCGCCGACACTGCGGTGTAGGCTGGCTTGGACACGTCTCGTATCCATTTTAAAAAAATGGGTGCGGGTCGTGACAGCAACCACTGTCACTTAAGAGGTCATCTCCCAAAGTACTGCCACCGACTTCATCCAGAACTAAAGAAGAAACCTCCCCGAAAAAACAGCGAGCCGGCCGAGGGGAGAACTCCCTTGCCACCTATCCTACCTCACCCAAATTCGTACACCCGATTTGGCTCCGGCGACGACTCGTACGAGAGGAGCGATTCCTCCAGCAAAGCATTAATCCCACACAGCTCCCAAGCCCTCACTCTATCCAACCAGTTCGACGCGCTCGAGTCGAAGGACGCGGAAGACCAAGCGGAGACAGCCTCTCCCCTTGCCGATCGGGTGCTCATCGAGAGTTTCCCCAATCTGGAAGGAGTAGAACAGCTCACTGACATAACCGTTACCAATCAACAATTCATCACCGAAGACCCCGTGGTTGAGGCCCTAACCATTCTAGGGCTAGACCAGATCCGAAGAGGTCTCCAGATCCAAGACGCGGGCTTCCCGCTCCAGCAAACCAGCCTCCTTACAGGGAGCACCAGCGACTCCATTATCATCCCTCCAGAAATTCCTTTCCTGGATTCCGCCGGAGAATCGGTCATTCAGCAACAGGCCCCAAAAAAGCAATCATGTAATGATCAACCCCCATCTACAAAAGCAGGACCCTCCTCTGGCAAGGCCAATGCCAACAGTGGACCCACTGAAACTGTCACCATCCTAACCAGATCCGCCGCCAAGCGGAACAAAAACCCCTTCCACAACATCCTTAATGCTTAACATCCTATCCTGTAATGTTCGCGGTCTGGCGAACAAACCAACGGTCAGGAGAATAATCAATCTGCAAAAAATCCACAAGATAGACATCCTCATCATTATCGAACCCAAAATTCCTCCCAAAAGACTAAAATCCATCCAACTGCAACTGGGCCTTCCCGTAGCCATTGCAGGCAGACAACATATCTGGATCCTCTGCACGAAGGACGTCAAACTTGGAGTCATCCAGGACTCCCAGCAGGCCCTCTCCTGTTGGTTCGACCACCCTAGACTTCCTGAGCGCGCCATCCTTTCAGCGGTCCATGGCAGCTGCGATGTTGCGGAGAGGAAACAACTCTAGAACGATCTCCTAGACATCCATCACCTCAACACCAACTCCCCTTGTCTCTGCATTGGGGACTTTAATGCGATCACATGTAGTACAGAGAAATCAGGAGGACGACCACCCCTACCCCGGCCATGATTGACTTCAACAATTTTATCTTCAATATCCACCTAACATCTCTCCAGTTCTCAGGCAATGCATTCACCTGGTACAATATGCAGGACGACGACAGTCGTCAATACTCTAGACTCGACAGGGCACTCACGAATGCCTTCTGGCACGGAATGGGGATCACTACCAACCTGTCCCATCTCAACTCCACAGAATCAGACCACAACCCCCTGTTGGTCGAGATCAAGAACACGACCACCTTACCCAAAAAGAATTTCCAATTCCTCGACCTCTGGACTAGGCACCCACAATTCCTGGGTATTGTCGCGGAAGCTTGGAATAGTGAGGACTCCCCCAACCCCCTTGTTCGGGTTAGTAACAAGCTTAAAGCAACCAGAAAAGCCCTGTCCGATTGGAGCAAGCTCGCCTACGGAGATATCTTTCAGGCCGTTCGGGTAGCCGAGGACGACGTCACCCGCGTCGAAGCCATGTTCGTCACGGATCGCTCGATAGCGGCTAGAAGAGCCCTCAGCCTCACCAAGGCGATGCTCAAATTCAGGATCAAAGTGGAGACCGATTTCTGGAAGCAGAAAGCGAGGTTGAAATGGGACAGCGAGGGGGACAAAAACTCGAAGTACTTTCACGCCTGCGTTAATGGACGTAGACAGAAACTCTCGATCCACATGACCGCTGATAAGAACGGGAACATCATTACCGACCAAAAGGGCATCCAAGTGGCAGCCACGGATTTCTACTCCAAACTTTTCGCCAAAAAGACTGTTCATAAAGATAGATCATTCCTTGACCAAATCCCTCTCCTCATTAACGACATCGACAACGCCCAGTTGAACCGTGCCCCCACGGTTCAGAAAGTTAATATTGCAGTGTGGGCTCTGAACGAGCACAGTACGCCAGGCCCGGATGGTTTCTCGGGGGTATTCTTTCGCTCATGCTGGGATATTATCAAGCATGACATCACCGAAGCGGCGATCGCCTTCTTCGAAGGCGCTATATACCCCAAAGCCATCTCTAGTGCCAACCTGATCCTCATCCCTAAAAAAGACAACCCGGAGTCCTTCAGTGACTTTCGACCTATTAGTCTGTGTAACTTCACCAACAAGATCATATCCAAGGTTATCGCAACCAGGATGGCATAAATTCTCTCCAAGATCATCTCGGAGGAGCAAAGCGGGTTTGTTCACGGTAGGAACATCCAGGACAATATTATGTTGGCCCAAGAGTTAATCACCTGCATGAAATTTCCTGTGAGAGGAGGCAACATTGCCGTCAAAATCGACATGGAGAAAGCCTATGACAGACTGGATTGGCAATTCATGATCTGGGTTTTCAGAGCCTTCAGATTTTTGAAAACTTGGATCAACATCGTCTGGAGATCAATCAGTAACTCATGGTTTTCCACGATCATCAACGGCAACGCTGAGGGATTTTTCAAATTCCACCGCGGGGTGAGACAGGGCGATCCCCTATCCTCCACTGTTTTCATCATAGCGGCTGACGCCCTGAGTAGGAACCTTAATAATATGGTCAACACCCCCAACTTCCAGCACTATCATACATCCAGTGGTTGCCCAATCATCTCCCATCTGGCTTTCGCAGACGACCTACTCATCTTCTCCTCCGGAGATGAAGACGCGGTGGTAGTGGTTCACAACACCCTGATGAGGTACTCTAGATGCTCAGGCCAGAAGGTCAATCACTCCAAGAGCGTTATTTACGCTCACCACAAAACCAATAGGGAGCACGCTAACAACCTATCCAACTTAACTTCCTTTGCGGTTGCCAGGCCCCCGTTCACCTACCTCGGATGTCCGTTAGTGTACGAAAAGTCCAACGCCAGCATCTTTGAGGACTTAACTACCAGAATCAGAAAGAAACTGGAAGGGTAGCATAACGCCACCCTATCCCCAAGTGCAAGATGATCCTCATCAATCATGTGCTATCCTCCATCCCTATCCACATCCTGGCTGCGTGCTCACCGCCCATCAAGGTCCTTTCTTCGATCGAACAGATCTTCTGTAATTTCTTTTGGGGGCAAAGCAACGGTCACGATAAGCATCACTGGGCCAGCTGGAACTCTATGGCCCATCCGACCGGAGAGGGGGGTTTAGGATTCACCAAACTCAGCCACATTGTTAAAGCATTTTTGATGAAATTATGGTAGAATCTCCGCACTCGCAACAACTTATGGACTAGATTTTTGAAAGCTAGATATTTCAAACATATCCACCCCTCGATGGCCACATCCAACTGCAGATCCTCCGCGGCTTGGCAACGCATCCTTATTGGCCACGACCGAACCGAACCCACGATGAGACTACAGCTGGGTGCGGGCGACTCAAACCCATTCCTTGAGCGATGGGTTGGAGACAGCATGATCCCGAATATCACGGAGACCCCGAAAGATTGTAGGATCAGAGACTTGTGGAACCCCACTACCGACGACTGGAACTGGGACCAGATCCGTGAGTGGTCCGGTCCCGAGGCAGCAGATAGCGTCCGAGAGACAGGGTAACGCATCGGTGGCGAGGCGGATGCGTTGTGTTGGTCCCTCGAGGCTTCGGAAGCATTTTCGGTCAGGTCGGCAAGATCTGCTATCCTTGGCACCGGTCGACCGTTCCTCTCCATGGCTCACTATTGGCATTCTTGTATCCCAAAGAAGTGGTCCTTCCTCTTGTGGAGCGTCTTCAGTAAGAAACTACCGACTGACGACATCCTTAATACCATCGGGATTAGTTTAGCATCAGCTTGCTCTTGCTGCTCAGAGAGGGAGACGGAGACTACTGATCACATCTTCCGTCAAGGGCCACTGCCAGACAGGACATGGACCACCCTTAACAAGCTATTCAACATTGAGCAGGGAAGCGGACGCTTCCATGATCTTCTGGCTTCTTGGGGTTCCGCCTTCTATGGCCACCAGATCGTCGCAGCGACCGCTATATGGATCTTGTGGAAAAATCATAACAAAGCGAGATACGAAGGTCACCCATACTCGGCAGACAAGCTCTTTCGGGAAATAGTCCGACAATGCCGCAAGCGAAGCACCCTGTGTTCCCACAGTTCGAGAGACTTCTGGTTAGTGCTGCCTCTGTAACCCCTGGAGCCAGTTTTGCTTTCCTCCTTCCCTTCTTTTGTGGTATACCTGTATAGGCATCGACATTTTGTGCCTTGTATACGGTTTTCTGCAGCTTTCAACCGCCATTAATAAATCGGAGGGTTTTTCAATATATATATATATATATATATATATATATATATATATATATATATATATATATATATATATATATGCACACAGGTTTTCCTAGGTCAGGTATATATATATATGCACACAGGTTGTCCTAGGTCGTGTGTATATATATATATCAGACCTAGGACAACCTGTGTGCATATATATATATATATATATATATATATATATATATATATATATATATATATATATATATATATATATATATATATATATATATGCACACAGGTTGTCCTAGGTCGGGTATATATATATATATATATATATATATATATATATATATATATATATATATATATATATATATATATATATATAGGACAACGTGTGTGCATATACATATATATATATATATATATATATATATATATATATATATATATATATATATATATATATATATAGGACAACGTATATATAAAAAAAAAAATATATATATATATATATATATATATATATATATATATATATATATTTTCCTATATATATATATATATATATATATATATATATATATATATATATATATATATATATATATATATATATATTTTAGACAACGTATATATATATATATATATATATATATATATATATATATATATGCACACACGTTGTCCTATATATATATATATATATATATATATATATATATATATATAGGACAACGTGTGTGCATCACCACCCGGGCCACCTGAACCTCTTGGTCGGTGGTCCTCCCTGTTTTGATCTTGCCTAGGGGTATGGCGACCAAGTCCTTTGCTGAGGCGGTGATGGGGCCTCCGGATGTGGCTACCATCCTCCCTCCGCGAACAATTACTTCTTTCAAAGATGTTCCTGCAATCTCCTTTTCCGTGGAGGAAGAAACTGCTCTCTCTGATCCATTACGTTTTGCGTTAGTGGGGAAGTTCTCCCACGCTCGGCCCCCGATCGAGATGATCCGGAAGGCACTTTCTGGTTTCGAGTTCTCTGGATCCATTAAGGCGGGCGTCATTGATGAGAAACACGTCCTCATCCGGCCATCTAATGAGGTTGATTTTCTCCGACTCTGATCAAAGGAAGTGTGGTATATCGCTCGTGCTCCCATGCGAGTTTTTAAGTGGGATCCCGATTTTTCACCAAATCACGAATCACCAAAAGTTTCGGTTTGGGTTTCACTCCCGAACCTTCCTCACCATCTATATGCGAAGGAGGCTTTATTTGCTATTGCATCAGTGTTTGGGACCCCTCTTAAAATTGATAAGGCAACAACGGAGTTATCACAACCTAGTATGGCTAGGTTATTCATGGAAATAGATGCTTCGAAGCCACTTCAACGTAGAATCAGGATTAATTTGCCAAGTGGTAGTTTCTGGCAGTTGATTGAATATGAATACGTGCCTCTTTATTGTTCCCACTGCCGCCATCAAGGCCATTCAGTCGACAATTGCAAGATTAAACAGAAAGATAAATGGAAAGAACCTATTCAAGAAGATCCTGCTCCTCGAAAAACACCCATAGTGACTCACATACTCCAACATGAAGTTATTGGTCCATCTAACACTCTGGTTGATCCGGCGCATGCAGCACCCACACAACTGGAGCATCAAATCCAAGAAAGTGACCGTCAGCCAATAAACTCAAGTACGGAAGAAATATTAGCCCCCAACCTTGATGGGACTGCTCCGGTCATCCATGAAGAAGATGGGACTGCCCCGGTTCGGGTGCCAGAGACTGAGAAGGGTTTGGCACTCCCTAATGTGGGTGGGGAAATGTCTAATGCTGCTGAAGACCATGAAGACCCTAGCGTTCCGGAAGGGGATGCCGTGGCTAGCGAAGGGGGTGAAGTCGGTCGCGAAGGGGGTGCAGTCGATAGTGAAGAGGAAGGGAAGATACGTAGCTGGGCCGACGAAGCTGATGCGGCACAGGAAAGGAAGAGGAGGTCAAACGAAGCCGCTCAACCACCGTCTCAGGCGAGGAGAAAGAAACTTCCGGAGCCGACGGACCGTGTTCTCCGCTTGAAATCCTCCATCATTAAATCCGGTAAACTACAACCCCCCTCCAATGCTTAACACCCTTTGTTGGAATATTAGAGGGATAGCAAATAAAATGGCTTTTAGAAGATTGAAGAACCTTTGTAGGGTGAACAAAGTTCAGCTGCTTGCTGTTATTGAACCAAAAGTATCGAATTCCCAAATAACTCAGTATAAACTCAAGTTAGGTTTTGGGACGGCTGTTTGCAACAGCCGTGGCAATATTTGGGTTATGGCTAGGTCGGGGCGTCTGTCCACGATAGATGATTTTGATCAAGCACTTACTGTTTCTTTTCAAAATGAGCTCTTGCCTACGACAGTCATGTTCTCATTTATCCATGGACATAACAAGAAGGAAGGTCGCCGTGATCTTTGGGAGAGGCTATTCGAACTTCGCACTGTTATCCTTGGGCGGTGGGGGGAGACTTCAATGCGATATCCCGCTTGGACAAGAAAATTGGGGAGAGGGAACCATGTATGATCTCTATTCAAGATTTTATGAATTTTTAATCAGCTGCGGGGCTTACTGAGCTACCTTACTCTGGAAGCAAGTATACTTGGTTCAAATCAAAGGAGGGGGAAAGGCAAGGTTCTCGATTGGATAGAATGCTGGTGTCGAACGAATGGCTTCGGATGGCTCCTTCAGCCATGGAAGAACACTTGAATAGGACGGAATCTGACTACGCTCCGCTTCTCATCAAGTTTCTCTCTCACCAGGATGGGGGTCGTCGTAGCTTCAAATTTCTTGCTTTCTGGGTTAATCATGCAGATTTTATGCAGGTGGTTGAACAGGCTTGGTGCTCGGTGACACATCCTAATGGGCTCGTTAGAGTTTGTCAGCGTATGACTGCTTGCAGGAAGGCACTATCTACTTGGAGTCATTGCACGTTTGGCAATATTTTCTAGGAAGTTTCTAAAGCGGAGGATCAAGTACTGGCAGCTGAGTTGGCTTTCGATAGTGACAGGTCCAGTTTGAACCGGGCATCTTTGAAGAAAGCTACGGCTCTATTGAAACAAAAGCACTGCATTGTAGATTCATTCTGGAAACAAAAAGCACGCCTCCGATGGGATATTGAAGGTGATTGCAACACAAAATACTTTCATGATTGTGTCAATAACAAGCAACGAAAATTGCGTATTCACCACATCATTGACGCTGATGGTAACCGTCGAAAGGATATTGGGGATATCCAGAGGGTGGCTAATGAGTACTTTGAAGACCAATACAAATGTGGCTCAACAGGTGCAGATGAGGCGCTAATGGAGGCAATCCCTAATCTTGTTACACATGAAGACAATAATATGCTTACTGCTACAGCGACTAGGGAGGAGTTACTTGAGACAATCAAGAGTATCGATGTTGACAGTGCTGCGGGATTGGATGGTTTCACTGCCCTATTCTTCATTAAATGCTAGGACATTATTGCTAATGATATTATTGAGGCCGTCTCATTGTTCATGGATGGCTTTGAGCTGCCCAAAGCCATTACAAGCACGGCTCCGGTATTGATCCCTAAACATAATAACCCTTCTTCTATGTCGGACTTCAGGCCGATTAGTCTTTGTAATGTGCTGAATAAAATTATGTCAAAACTCTTAGCACGAAGACTGAGTGCTATCCTCCCTAGGTTGATCTTGTTGGAAAAGAAGCACGGAAACCTTTCCCCAAACCGGAGAGTACCTGCGAGAGGACCGAGCAATACAACGCACGACTACAAAAATAGCCACACAAAAACAATCATGCAGACACAGAGAATTTTTGACGTAGAAACCCTTGCGGGAAAAAACCACGGGACGATCGGAGTCCAACCCTGAGAAGCCTCCACTAATGGAATAGAAGAATTACACCCTCTACAAACTCCTCCCGATCCAAATCGGATCCCCACAACACTCAGAGATAAGAACAATGATTACAAGGCTACGAAGAGCGAGAACGACGAGTAGAGATTACCCGAACACGATCTCCTTCGAACGGTGACCTTCAATCCTCCGTCTTCTTCTCCGAAGTTGTAATAGCACTCTTGCCTCCTTCTCTCTCAAACTTGTGTTGTCCAATGCGATTATACAATTATGAATTAGGGTTGAGAAAACTCAATATATCTCCCTAATCCCGCAACCAACCTGGACTGTTGGATTAGATCCAATGATGAAAACTCATCCAGAAATCCGCTTCAGCCCCCCGACACACAGAGTTCGGCCAGAACTCTGTGTGGGGCAACCAGCACTGGGTGGCCAAACCCTGGAACGGCCAGACCGAGTTCGGCCAGAACTCGGCCTGGGACCGAGTTCGGCCCGAACTCGGCAGACTTGGTCCAGAACCCCCTTTGGGGCAGCAGCAGCAGCAACAACTACTCCCGAGCTTCTCCGACATCGGACGGCGCTCGTCGCACTCCGGGATCTTCTCCACATAGGTTGGGAACCCCACCCACTCTAACAAATCTCCCCCTTCACAACTATGGGGAGGATGTCGTCATCCCGATGATCTGCCTACAGTACTCAAACTTTCTCCTTGGTAGAATCTTCGTGAACATATCAGCTCCGTTGTCATCTGTATGCACCTTCTCAAGCTCCGCGTCCTTCTTCTCAACCACATCCCGTATCCAATGATACCGAGTCTCGATGTGCTTGGACCGGCTATGAAATGTCTGATTCTTCACAAGATGGATAGCACTCTGACTGTCGCAAAGCAAAGTATACTGCTCTTGCTTCAGTCCCATTTCCTGCAACAGCTTCTTCATCCACAACAGCTTCTTGCAAGCCTCCGTCGCCGCAATGTATTCCGCCTCCGTCGTCGACAAGGCAACACACTTCTGCAACCGCGACTGCCACGACACTGCTCCTCCCGTAAACATCATCACGTAGCCTGAAGTCGATCGCCTCGTGTCTACATCTCCAGCCATATCAGCGTCGGTATACCCAACCAGCTTCGGCTCGTCACCACCAAAGAAAAGTCTCCAACCAGCAGTGCCCTGAAGATATCGTAGAATCCACTTGACCGCACTCCAGTGTACCCTTCCAGGATTCGAAAGATACCTACTAACCGTACCAACTGCATGAGCAATATCTGGCCTCGTACACACCATGGCATACATAAGGCTTCCCACAGCTGAGGCATATGGAACCCGCTCCATATCTTCCTTTTCGTCCTCGGTAGATGGACACTGCTCCTCAGTGAACTTAAAGTGAGCCGCGAGGGGGGAACTCACTTTCTTCGACCCGTCCATCCCGAAACGCTGAAGTACCCGGTGAATGTACTTCTTTTGGGACAAGTGTAGCAGCTTGGACTCTCTCTCTCGGCTGATCTCCATCCCAAGAATAGTCTTTGCTGCGCCCAAATCCTTCATAGAGAAGGCCGCGCCCAGTTGGCGCTTCAACTCCGCTATCCTAGTGGCATTCCGACCCACTAATAGCATATCATCAACATAGAGCAATAAGATGATAAAATCATCATCGACAAAGTACCTCACAAATACATAATAGTCCGACGTCGTCCATGCATAACCATGCTCCCCCATAAATGACTCGAACTTTCTGTACCCCTGCCTCGGAGCCTGCTTCAGACCATACAAGCTCTTCCTCAACCGGCAGACCAAATGTGACTTACCCTTCTCACAGAATCCCTCCGGCTGCTCCATGTACAACTTCTTCTCAAGATCACCGTGGAGGAACGCCGTCTTCACGTTCATCTGCTCGACCTCCAAGTCGAAACTGGCTGCTAATGCTAGCACCACCCGAATAGACGAATGCTTGACGACAGGCGAAAAGATCTCATCATAATCCACGCCTTTCCGCTGACCGTAGCCCTTGACTACCAGCCTCGCTTTGTATCGAGGGCGAGTAGCATCATCCGTCTGCTTCACTCTGAACATCCATCGATTTTTCAAAGCCTTCTTGCCCTTTGGCAACCGCACTAGATCATAAGTAGAATTGGTGTACAAGGAACTCATCTCCTCCTGCATAGCTACCATCCACTCCTGTCTGTGTTCGTCTTCCATAGCCTCTGCGAAACTTTCAGGCTCTCCTCCGTCAGTCAATAGCACATACTCATCCGGCGAGTATCTCGTAGATGGTCGACGATCCCTGTTGCTCCTTCTCAGTGGAGCCACTGGTGCTGGCTGTATACCGACAGCCTCCTCCCCTTCAGGAACTGCCTCCCCGGCATGCTCATCCTCCTGAAGGACACCCTGACCACCATCAGCAGGCTGATGATCAAGGTTGGGAGCAACTCCATGTACCGGATCCCCCATAACTGGATCCTCTGCAATGTCCTCTGGAAACTGCTCGAAGCGAAATGACTCTAACTCATGCAATTCCTCAGCCTCAGAAGGCGTCTCGGAATCCTGAGTGTTGGTCATGGTCTGATCCTCGACGAACACCACGTCCCTGCTTCTGTAGAGCTTTCCTTCCACTGGGTCGTAGAGTCTATAGCCAAACTCATCCCGACCGTAGCCGACAAAGATGCATCGCCTCGTCTTCGGCTCAAGTTTGGTCCTCTCGTCCTTCGGTACATGCACGAAGGCCTTACAACCAAACGCCCGCAGGTGACTGTATGACGGCTCCTTGCCGTACCATACTTTGTCAGGCACATCACCCTGCAAAGGAGCACTAGGAGACAAATTAATAATATAAGCAGCTGTGAGAAGAGCCTTACCCCAATAACTGCCCGGCAAGTTTGCTTCTGACAGCAAACACCGCACCCTCTCTATCAGTGTCCTGTTCATGCGCTCCGCTACACCATTGAGCTGAGGTGTCTTTGGCGGAGTCTTCTGGTGTCGTATCCCTTGCTCTCTGCAATACGCATCAAAGGGACCGATGTATTCGCCGCCATTGTCGGACCGAACACACAACAACTTCTTGCCCATCTCCCTTTCAACGGAGGCCTGAAACTCCTTGAAAGTAGGCAGCACCTGATCCTTGGTCTTTAAGGCATAGACCCAAACCTTCCTGGAACAGTCATCAATAAAAGTCACAAAGTAAGAAGCACCACCAAGAGATTTTACCTTCATAGGACCGCAAACTTCCGAATGAATCAACTCGAGCAACGCCGGCTTCCTCGAACTTGGGTGACTCTGGAAAGACACCCTACTTTGCTTCCCAGCCAAACAGTGCGTGCATTTCTCCAACTTTGTTGACTTGAGCCCCGGAATTACTTTCCTGTTTACCAAGTAGCTCATCCCCTTCTCGCTGATATGGCCGAGCCGCCTGTGCCACAACTCGGTAGACGCATCACTGACTGCGTTCACCTCCTGTGCCCCCTCTGCGCTCCCCTCCATATAGTAGAGACCGGACTTCTTGCTTCCTCTGGCAATCACCATCGAACCTCTGGAAAGCTTCCACTGACTATTCCCGAAGAGACTGAAGAATCCCTCGTCATCTAACCTTCCAACCGACACCAGGTTGAAACGGATATCAGGGACATGACGAACATCCTTGAGAACAAGAACCGTACCCGTCTTCGTTCTTAAATGCACATCTCCAACGGCAACCGCCTTCGACACATCTCCGTTGCCCATCTTCAACACGCCACAGTCGCCTGTCGTGTAAGTGGCAAACAGTGCCCTATTGTGAGATACATGTGCTGAAGCCCCTGAGTCCACCAGCCAAGAATTGTCATCGCAGGCGAGGTTAGTAATGACCTCATCACCTACGACGATCACATCGCCTCCATGCATCGAGGCCGCCGCTGTAGTGTTCTCTTCTTGCTTCCCCTTGTCGCCCTTCTTCTCCTTCTTCCAAGCGAAACAATTTCGCTTGATATGGTGCTTCTTACCGTAATGATAACACTCTGAGTCCTCGTAACGACCCTTAGACTTCCCCCTGCTCTTGTCTCTGCCACCACCTGGACCCTTGCTTTTGCCCCTTCCGTGGCTCTCTGAAACAAGTGCCTCTGAGTGGTGGAATGTGGATGAAGTGCCCTGAGAACGTCTCCGCATCTCTTCATTCAACACCCCGCTCTTGGCAAACTCCAGACTGACCACGCCCTCTGGAGCAGAAGCGATCATAGATA
>JANAVB010021577.1:45000-47290 GCA_029216955.1 Iris pallida
GCCGGATAAGAGGTTCAGCAAGGCTCCTACCATGTAGGATGCAACGCCATGATGCTGAGGATCTGCAGTTGTAGTCAGCGATGGCCGAATGGATATGCTTGAAGTATCTATCCTTCATGAACCGAGCTCAGATATTTCGGCTCACTCGAAGCTTCCACCACAACTTCAATGAGAAAGCATATACGATATACGACAACCTGCAAAAACCAAGACCTCCCTCATCGGTGGGTCTTGCCATGGAGTTCCAGCTAGCCCAATGGTGCTTGTCCTTGCCATCGTTGCGACCCCAGAGGAAGTCGACAAAGAGGTTTTCAATGGAAGTGAGTACTTTCTTAGGGGTGAGTAGGCGGCTAAGGTGTAAATGGGGATGGAGGAGAGGATATGCTAAATCAAAATTATCTTTCCGCCACGTGATTAAGTTGCGTTGTGCTATCCCTCAAGTTTTTTACTAATTTTGCCTACCAGCCCTTCGAAGATTCCCGTATTGGTTCTGCCGTACACTAACGGGCACCCCAAGTAGTGGAAAGGAGGGTACGCAATAGCAAAGGAGGTAATGTTGGTAAGAGTATAGTAGTGGTCTCTATTGGTGTTGTGGTGAACGTAGATGACACTCTTGCTGGGGTTGAAACGCTGACCAGAGCAATTAGCGTATCTCTGCAACGTGTTGTAGACCACTTCCACCGACCCGACATCTCTGGAGGAGAATATGAGTATATCGTTAGCATACGCCAGATGAGTGATAATCGGACAGACGTTAGTGGTGTGAAAGTGCTAGAAATACAGGAAGCCCACCATTTTGTTCAGATTTTTGCTCAGTGCTTCTGCGGCGATGATGAAGATGGTGGACGATAATGGGTCTTCCTATCTGACACTGCGGCTAGATTTGAAAAAACTTTCAGCTTTGCCGTTAATAACCGCAGAAAACTACGAGTTACTAATTGATCTCCAGATGATGTTGGTCCAAGTTTTCGAGAACCCGAATGCCCTGAAGATCCAAATCATGAATTGCCAGTCCAGCCTGTCATACGCCTTCTCTATGTCTAGTTTGATAACAATGTTTCCGCCCTTAGATGGTAATTTCATGCATGTTATCATTTCCTGGTCCATCAGTATGTTGTCTAATATGTTCCTGCCTTGAACAAAGTCGCTCTACTCTTCAGAAATAATCCTGGGAAGGATCCCGATCATGCAGTTGGAAATGATCTTGGAGATGATTTTGTTAGTGAAGGTGCAAGGCTTATAGAGCGAAAGTCTTTGATGGTCTCCGGGTTTTTCGGTTTAGGAATGAGAATTAGGTTAACGCGGGAAATTGATCTGGGGTACCTGGCTCCTTAGAAAAAAACGATGACCGCCTTGTGGATATCTGACTTGATGATGTCCCAGCATGATCTAAAGAAAATGCCAATGAAGCTGTCTGGTCCGGGGGCACTGTGCTCGTCAATGGCCCAAATGGCATCTTTGACTTCAAGTTTTGAAGGGAGAAGCTCCAGCTGAATGTTGTCTCTGCCGTCAATAAGTCGAGGGATCTCCGCTAGGAATTCCTCGTCTCTGGTGATGATATCTTTGGTAAACAACTGGGAATAGAAATTAGCAGTGGCCGATTGGATACCCTTTTGATCTTTGATAATGTGCCCATTCTCGTCAGCAATCTGGTGGAGGTTGAGCTGCTGTCTACGCCTCTTGACACAGGAGTGGAAATAGCTGGAGTTTCTGTCTCCCTCACTGTCCCGGGTGAGTCTAGCTTTTTGTTTCCAGAATTCAGTCTCGACTTTTAGTCTGAATTTCATCAGTGCTCTGGTAAGGTTCAGAGAGGCACGAGCCGCAGAAGATCTATCAGTGGTGAAGAGATCTTCCGTACGGGTCACGTCATCCTCAGTCACACGGACAGCCTGGAAAATATCTCCAAAAGATGCCTTACTCCATGCGGTAAAGGTTCTCCTCATTGCTTTGAGTTTGTTCACGACACGGACAAGGGGGTCGAGGGTGTCCACCCATGCCAAGCAAAGTCAACTATGTTCCGAAACTATGGGTGGTGTATCCAAAAGTCGAGGAAGCAGAAGGTTTCTTGATCTGGTTCGATTTGCTTGATTTCGATGAGGAGAGGAGAGTGATCCGACTCGGTCGCATTGAGGTATGATATGAGTGGAGGTGATCTCCAATTCTGACCACTTCAAGTTGATGAGGGCACGGTAAAGACAAGAGTACTGTCGGCGAGCGCCTTTTGTATGTTGCACTAGGTAAAGGTGCTACCAATGAACTGAAGGGGAGACAGGTTAGAGCCAAAAATGAA
>JANAVB010021578.1:0-44295 GCA_029216955.1 Iris pallida
AGAGAGGAAGAGAGGTAAAAGTGAGTATGTGTGTGTTTGGCATGTGTGTGAAAGGATATGTGTTAATGTTCTAAAATTTAGTGATAGGTAGGTATATGTGACATGGGATACATGATGTCAAAGGGTGTATGAATGCATGTGTGTAAAAGGTTATATGTTAACTCAGTTTATAGAAATACATACATACATACTTACCTTGTATACATGCATACATACATATCATGTATATTATATTTACATGATACATACATGTATACTTGTATTATATTATACCTACATTCATGCATATTAGATACTTGTATTTATATTAACATATTGCAAACATTCATTTCATTCATGCATCTATGCATTAACTACATGTTTTATACATATGCATACATTGTATATTCATATCATTTCATACATTAACATAGAGACATACAAACATACACACATCATATATTTCATACCTTGCATTATCTTACATATCATGTTATATATTATCATTCATTCCTTTCATATATTACATTCTATATTACCTATATACATGTATTTCCTCCATTCATTCATGCTTGCATCATATACTCTACATTACCATACATGTTATCATTATATATTACATTACAATATTTATACATTATGCATTCATATCTATCATTACATATATATCTTGCATTTATATCTAGCATTCATTATATACTTTCATGCATACATTGTATATCATTCTTTCATTCATGCATTGCTTATATGCATTATATTAATAGCATTCCTATATGCTTGCATTCAACCATATATATAAATTAATGTAAAGAGAATATATATCATATATATATCATTTTATTCATCTAATATATCATCCATTACATACTCTATATTCATTTAATATCCATACTACATAGGCTCATAGGTTACACAAAATGCATATATCGTATATTCACTCTTTTACATAAAATCAATACTGTACCAATTAGGCATTCACTAAATTCTAGGATTAAAGTATGTTGTAGTACTTCATGTTAGCTTTCTAAAACTTCAAACGGATCACATTTTCGTGTCCGGAAGCTCCCGAAATCGCGAAAATACCGAAACGCGTTCGTCTTTCGTACAGCTGACACTCAAATAATTTTACAGAAAATTACATAAAGAATTTGGCTTATTAAAATATATATTTGGAAAGCTAACTTCTATACGGTTCTTTTAAAAAAGGCAGAAGATAAATCGGAGTTTTAAGCTAAAAGTTATGACATTTTTAAGTTGCTATTGCTACTAAAAACGTGGATAAAAATTATGACGAATTTGGGTAGTTTGAGACAAAAGAACACAAGTATATAACATAATATATCAAGAACTCACTCTCTACATTAATATATATATATGAGACACTATAGAACACATCTCCAATACAAAAATATGACATTAAACATGTAATAATTCATTCATACATAACAACAACACATAGTGTGTCCAAATTTGGGGTTTTCCCACATGGACACAACCACAACATAAAGGACACTCCTATGACCTCCAAATGGACACGAAATGGACACAAATGGAGATACAACCATGGCGATCATTCCTATGGGTTCAAAATAGACCTATATGCATGAAGAAATGAAAAGGAGAAGGGATTTATACCTTCCAGTAGATCGAATCGAAGAAAAGCCTTCCCGGAGCGACACCGATACGTAGAGATTCCAAAAGGACACGAACGAGCTCCGAATCCTCCCAAACTTGGGTAGCTTCCTCCATGGCTAGAATGGAGAAGGAAAGAAGAAGATTTGGTGGCAAAATGGAAGGATTTGGTGGAGAAATTGCTAGGGATTGCTCTCTAGAAATTTGGGGAAGAACAAGAGAGAGAGTGTGGATGAGAATAATGAAATGAACTTGAGCCTATCCTCTCCCAAAGTGGCTGGCCATATGGGGCTATTTGTCCTATTATAGTAAGGTCCAAAATGCCCCCACTAACCTATTCTATTAGTATTAGGAAAGGACTAATTGGTTGGGGCTAAATTAGTCATTCTAAAGTCTCTAATCACACTAACCTTATCCATAATAATTAGTCTAACCTCTAACTAAAATATTTCTATCATGTGGGCCATGACTAACTAATGTGTGGGTCCACTAAAGTTAACACTACCCCCAGGTCTCCGTTTCAAGTCGGATTGAGCTGAAATTCGAACCCGACTCAAATAATCCCAAAACAATATCATAAATAATAAAATAAATTTCAAAAATATTTCAAAAATACAAAATAACAAAAATACCCCTGTTCCTGAAAATTGGGGGTGACAAATTCCTCGAAATTAAAACCAAACAATAGTAAAATATCAAAATCACAAGTTATAATTTTAAATAGTTTAAAAATGATTAAAAATCACCAAAAATCGTAATATGAAATAATAATCAATAAATAATAATTATAATTACAAAATTTCAAAATTACCCTCATCTGGAAAACTGGGTGTTACAATCCTACCCACCCTATAAAAATTTCGTCCTCGAAATTAAGATGATCGCACCCCCTTCTATGTCAAACATAGTCAAGGGTCAATCACTAGTCAATTTCTCAACATCCAAGTACTTGGTCATCAACTGGTCAACTTCTTAGGGTTTTACCTATGCTTGCTATCTAGGTGTTGCCAACTAGAATTTAGCAAAAGAGAAACTCTATAATAGACTAGCTCTTAACTTTCCAATCCTATCAAGTCACCTATAACTAAATACCTACAAGCTAAGCACATGAATACCAAATACCACATATATATATATATATATATATATATATATGCTCAAGAACAACAACCCATCACATATATCCTAAGTATATCATATATATATATATATATATACATGACTGATCAACTAAGGGTTAAGGCAGACTAAACTTATAAGGGTCTGAAACAATGCTTAGAACTAGGCTAAGGATGAATGGTCTGAATCAAGGGGATATGGTATCTAGTGAAGGGTCTGCACACTGCCTATAAAGGTGATCAACACAAAGGAACTCAACACGAAGAGAACTTAACTAAAATGGAAAACTGAACCAAGTATAGGCTAAACAACATGTTTATAACCATATACAATAATGGCCTATAGAAACCAACTAACCTATATCCCATATGCCAATATCATTTGCAATCTATCTATGCAAATAGACCTCTCGGTCTTAGGTGAAACTACAACTATACTCAAAGGCAGGCTCTGGTCATGGGTGCCTCACTGGAAAAGGTAAGGGAAAGTAGTAATAATCATCAAGGCTGTAAGGCATACTAACATCCTATGTGTAACTGGTTGGTATTATAGATAACAGAAGAATTATCTGCAATGGGTTACTATTCTAACACCAATGCTAACTATCACCTCTAGGGTACAGACACTCTACAAGTCATCATACCATTATACTATGAAGGAACTACCTATGAATAAGCTCTACAAAACTAAATATCCCTACTCCTAAGTCATTTATAACAATCAAAAGGGTATGCTGTTTAAACCTTCTCAAGATACAATCTGTTAATCATATGCGTCTGTCCAAAATTATATTGTCCAGAGTCTTCATCATGCTAGTGAGCAAGGCTACGATAATCACAGAGTCCTTGACTAAGGTACGTACCTCTAGGTTCATGGTATTTAAAATTTTCGCACTGCCGCATGTGACGGCGGAAACCTTAAATTCCCATACCCGAGAATACATCCAAAATCTGACTACATGTCCTCACTATGCCAACTAACACGACTATCGAGGATTCTAGATCTCATAATTTAGGCGACCTAGCCCATATAATTTTCTCAGAAGAAAAACAAACACAACAAAAGAGTAACATGACAAAATTAATCAATCAACAAGGAACAGATGGAATCAGATTTCAAGATAATTATAAAAGACAATTGCGGGAATAGAATTGAGAAGAACGGAACTTGCAGCAAGATCTCCAATGGTCTGTGCATCCTCGACTGTCCTGACGATAGCTCGCCCTGCTGGTTTTCTCCAGTCTGATGCTGATACTGCACAAATCTCTACTGCTGATGCTGCATGAATTGCTACTGCTGAGAGAAACCAGAAATAAAGGAAAAAGTCTCTGTACAGACGGAGGTGCACCTCTAATGTAGCAGAAACGCCAACCTGAGTCGGCACAACAGAAGCTGCGGTCTCGAGGCCCTGATGAACAGGATGAGAGGTGGCCAGCCTCTCGATAGTATCCTCCGAACCGAAGCGATGAGATCGTGTCTTCATAACCATCATAAAGACAGATCAAAACGAGAAGCAATTTCTGAGAATGAAGCAAAAATTCAAAGGAGAACAGTTTATATTCAAGGGAAGTCAATAAGCAACAATTTTAGACAAAAGGAATCGGATTAAGAGTTTTTCCTAATGTGATTGAGTACCTCCAAAAATATCCTAATCCTACTGCAGGCTGTAGTGATACTCTAGTTCGAATACCACTACATAAACTCGACCTGCATGGGCCACCACTAAAAACGTGTCACGACCCGCACCCTAGAGTAAGGGCACGAGACGTGGGTACGTCCAGCCTACGTCGCAGTGTCGGCGGTAGAACGATGTCCTAGGTCAAACATCTAACACTATAAAGGTACCTGTACAGTATATACTCTCCGAGAGGTGACATAGCAGATACAGTCTCAATCACAACTAAGGTAGAGCAAGATAAAAGATAGGTAAAACATGAAATCCAAAAGGGATACAGCAGATAGAAGTCTAAGTGTCTAAAATACACAAACCCAGAAAACATCTCAAAGCTCAATACAGTAATCCATAGAATAAATACAACTCAATACAACTGAATTAACTAACTATACAACCTCTACTGTGTCTCCTCTAGGCTAGCAGGCAACCTCCAGGCTATTTGTAAAATTTATCAACAGGTCCAGTCAGGACAGGAACGAGCACAATCTCATCTAGAAAACCCAAGTAAATGACAGAGAACTATAAAGCAGTTATAGACAGTTGTATTGATGAACATGGCAGTTTATGTTCAGGTGATGGTAAGAAAGACAGATATAGTGCAAGGAAAGTAAGTAACTAAACAAGAGGAGAATCATGGCAATAAAGACTGTAAATAGAAACTAGCTGAACCAGGGTAACATGATATAAGTCCAGACAGTAAATGTAAACAATTGTAAGACCAACGTAAATCCAGACAATATGAATCTGATACCAGGTGATTCAAGTACAAGATGAGTCCGGTATGAGATGATTCCAGTCAGTGATCAAAGATTCCAGGGTGAGTCCAGACTATACTCTAACAGTATGTTTTAAAATACCGAGATCGACATGTAAACGGCTATAGGTAATCCGGCACATCACACACTCGGCCGAGTGTGAGATGGCTATCATTCCAGTAGATTCCAGCATGTGGGGTGATTCCAGAATTGGGGTATGTCTACATGTCTTACTCAAGTATTTTCCCTTCCAGCAAGTATAAGTGAATCCAGAATACGACACGAGAATCGAGATGAGTTCAGCCAAATGTGATGATACCAGCAAGTGATTCCAGGATGATTCCAGTAGGTGATTCCAGTAATAGAAGCCAAACATGACGATACCAGTAATAGAGGCCAGACAATATGGTATGTGTGTCTCATACATGAATCCAGAAATATCTATACGTGTTGTAACAGAGAATCACATACAACTAACTAGAACTGAAGTACAGTAATTGACAAATAAATGAGAGAACTATCAGAGAATGTACTCGCCTGATGTCTGAATGTCCAAAGTAAATATACTGTCCGATGAGAGGTGTCTGGCTCCTAATCAGAACATCACAAGTCACAACAAGTCCAAAATGACAATATGAAGTTCTACTATGCATTCTACATGATTCTAGGTCAATCTAGACCAAAGTCATCTCTTGGTCAACTTGGTCAACCCTGAAAGTCAAACCTAGGTCAACTATGGTCAAACTAGGTCTAACAAGTCTAAATTAGGTCAAACAAGTTATTCTAGGTCTAAACAAACTAAGTATATGCAAATCAAGTATCCAAGATAGCTACTAACTCATAGCCTAAGTCACTTGCTAAACCAAGCACAAAACTAAACCATAAGCTAACAAGGCACACAAACTTAGTCATATAATGTATATATATTATTCACATTCACATATTCATATACATAGATATATAGGAAAGCTATATATATAGGCACATACATATATATATATATATATATATATATATATATATATATATATATATATATATATATATATATATATATATATATATATATATATAGAAAGAGAGGTAAAAGAGTAAGTGATTATGTGTGTGTTTGGCATGTGTGTAAAAGGATATGTGTTAATGTTCTAAAATTTAGTGATAGGTAGGTATATGTGACATGGGATACATGATGTCAAAGGGTGTATGAATGCATGTGTGTAAAAGGTTATAGGTTAACTCAGTTTATAGAAATACATACATACATACTTACCTTGTATACATGCATACATACATATCATGTATATTACATTTACATGATACATACATGTATACTTGTATTATATTATACTTACATTCATGCATATTGGATACTTGTATTTATATTAACATATTACAAACATTCATTTCATTCATGCATCTATGCATTAACTACATATTTTATACATATGCATACATTGTATATTCATATCATTTCATACATTAACATAGAGACATACAAACATACACACATCATATATTTCATACTTTGCATTACCTTACATATCATGTTATATATTATCATTCATTCCTTTCATATATTACATTCTATATTACCTATATACATGTATTTCCTCCATTCATTCATGCTTGCATCATATACTCTACATTACCATACATGTTATCATTATATATTGCATTACAATATTTATACATTATGTATTCATATCTATCATTACATATATATCTTGCATTCATATCTAGCATTCATTATATACTTTCATGCATACATTGTATATCATTCTTTCATTCATGCATTGCTTATATGCATTATATTAATAGCATTCCTACATGCTTGCATTCAACCATATATATAAATTAATGTAAAGAGAATATATATCATATATATATATATATATCATTTTATTCATCTAACATATCATCCATTACATACTCTATATTCATTTAATATCCATACTATATAGGCTCATAGGTTACACAAAATGCATATATCGTATAGTCACTCTTTTACATAAAATCAATACTGTACCAACTGGGCATTCACTAAATTCTAGGATTAAAGTATGTTGAAGTACTTCATGTTAGCTTTTCGAAACTTCAAATGGATCGCATTTTCGTGTCCGGAAGCTCCCGAAATCGCGAAAATACCAAAACGCGTTCGTCTTTCGTACAGCTGACACTCAAATAATTTTTTAGAAAGTTACAGAAAGAATTTGGCTTATTAAAATATATATTTGGAAAGCTAACTTCTATACGGTTCTTTTAAAAAAAACGGGAGATAAATCGGAGTTTTAAGCTAAAAGTTATGACATTTTTAAGTTGCTATTGCCACTAAAAACGTGGATAAAAATTATGACGAATTTGGGTAGTTTGAGACAAAAGAACACAAGTATATAACATAATATATCAAGAACTCACTCTCTACACTAATATATATATATGAGACACTATAGAACACATCTCCAATACAAAAATATGAGATTAAATATGTAATAATTCATTCATACCTAACAACAACACATAGTGTGTCCAAATTTGGGGTTTTCCCACATGGACACAACCACAACATAAATGACACTCCTATTGTCACGCCCCACTCCCAGATAATCGGGTACGGGTCGATGTCATGCCCGGCCTACACTGTCGTTGACAGCGGTAGTGAGCCGTCTAGTCATATAAATACAAGAGTATCTCATCACAGCATCTAATCACGGAATCTATACTAACCATCACAGCAATCCACTATATAATTATTACAACTTATACATGAATGTCCGTGTACAAAGCCGGTAAAATATAAATGATACAACAACATGTAATCAAATACATTCTATCAATCTCTATACATGAATCTAATGTCTCAATGTCAAGCGAGCTCCAATACCAGCCATGAATGATAATCTATAATCCATCTCACCTATAATCAACGATCCAGTCAGGAAAGGAGCAAAGTACAATATACTCAATACAACTCACCATAGAAGATCAATGGAATGGTACAATGTAACAAATAGAACTGGACAGAGAAACAATAGAATGTAAATATGAATATGCACTAACTATATGTGTACATGTGCAATTGGACGTTATCAACATGTGGGAACTAATATATAATCAGGCATATAAAAATATATATGCTATCAGTCACGAATAATCAGGCATGTCTAATGACAATGCTATCAGTCACGCAATAATCAGACATGTCTGACGACAATGCTATCAGTCACGCACGAAATGGACTCAGGCATACAGAGTATGCTATCAGGCAATGTTTGTCCAATATTAGCCCATCACATGTTTCTAGAACGTCCCCCACCCGACACGAGAACCAATGCAATCAATCGAGCAAGAATAGTAAAATAAATGACAAGAGACAATGTGAGTGCAATACATGCAATGATGGTAATACTGAGTACGTGTACTTGCCTTGATTTCCGAGATTTTGTTCAAGTCTTCTAGATCACCTAGAATAGGAAATAATATAATTAGAGATATTCTATTTGTCTTATCTCAACTAAAACCATTAACTATCCTTAGTCAAGGTTCAAGCCACTACTAACTTGTCTGATTAGCTAATACTCCACTCTCATGATCTGTACCAAGTTATACTATTGGAATCAATTGTCTCAACATAGGCCTTAGCTTATCACTACTATCTAGTAAAAGAAATACTAGCCCAATAAATCAACAATTCCACAACTGCTATTAACCTTCATGTTGGCCAATCAATAGCCCAAGGCTACTGGCCCAATAAATCAACACCAACACAGGAAGCCCAACTACTTCATTTCATTTCTTAATAACTATATTTCACTTCCCAGCTTACTGGCAATTTCAACAGTATACCTAAACTAACTGTCAAAACCAATTTAACTAAGAAAGAACCCAGAACCCAGCTTCTAATATCCAATCTCGTGTCAATAACTCATGTCAGTCCCTCACCATGTGTCCGACACTTAGTTGGAATCTGGACTCGAGCCAATTGCTGAGAATCCGTCCATAAAGAGGAGACGAAGGACAGAAGTATACATGAGCTCGAGGAAGGTTCGTCGTGTCTCCGGAAGTCGATACGGCAGCTCCGCGTATCCAATGGTGGTGTTCCTGAGTCCACAGCTCGCCGATACACCCTTCTGGGCATTTCGTCGAACAGGTGGTGTGCACGAAAGGAAAAGAGCAATATGAGTTCAGTTTAAATGGTGAAGACTCCAGAATTGGAGAAAACATCAAGAACCGATCCAGACTCACCAATGAGTCTCCACCCAATAATCAAGAATCGAAACAAGAAGAAAATCCGTCCAGAGTTCGAATCCAATACTGCCAACTCAATCTCACTAAATTGTCCCACATAAGGATCAAAAATGGAAGTAGAGGAATCAAGAAAGATTAGAGGAGAATTGATCACTCACCTATCGCCGTTACGATCGTCGTCGTCTCCCACGCTGCGTCTTCACTGTAGCTCCAGATTCCCCAGGACCGATCGCCATGGATCATCGGACTAGAAGCTCGTTCCCAAGACTCGTCATCTCCAATGCTACGCCGTCGCCGCGTCTACACAGGATGCGCCACTGATCGCCATGGCTGCCGTGGTTAGAGCTCGTCGAGGAAGAAGAAGAGGACACAGCAATGGAAAGTTCGGCAGGGCTTCGCCGCCATGGAGAGATGATGGCAAGGAAGGAGGCGACTGGTCTATTTATAGGCGGGGAAAGCTTGGACAGGCGGTTGCGCGGTCAGTCGGGCAACGGCGAGGCGGTTGGGCGGGCAGGCAGAGTGGTGGAGACATTTGGAAACAGTTAGGAGTTGGTTAGGCGGTTAGGGGAGGAAGTTTCTGGATAAGACTGGAATCTTTTCGGCGTCGTCGTCCCCGTCGTCGTCGACGTCGTCGTCGTGGTCTCCGTCATTCCTAACTACATCGATACAGAGGAGTGGAGGGAAAAGAAGGATTGAAATTTGAATGAAGGGGTGAGCGTTGGTTGAATGAAAGAATGTATTAGAAAGGCATTGATGAACGGTTATATACTTATTGGGTTATCGGGTTGTGGGTATTGGTTATCGGGTTAGACCCGCGCCCCATTTGATCTAATAAGCTGGCTGGGCTGGGTTTTAAGGTTGGGTCGGCTGCTTGGCTTGGTTTGATGATTTGGTTGGGACCTCTATTGGGCTGGTCTAGTGTTGGCCAAAAATAGTAATAAAGGATTTGGCTTAACTTGGGGACTATGGTTGGTGTGGGCTTTAAGCAGGTTGAATGGACCAAAACTGATGATAGCTTAGAATGGCTAATAATATAGGTTTTGGTGTTGATTACTCAGACTGAACTAGCCCAAACAATATGCATGGAATAAATCTATAGTTAAATAAAGATCAAATAAAATTGATAAAAGTGAAATTAATCAAGGCCTAAAGAATTTAAATAAAATAACTTAAAAGTCCAAATGAATTAAAATATTCAAAAGTGTTGTAAATCTCAATTTACAGGAAAGTAGGGTTACAAATCTACCCACCTTAGAAAAATTTCGTCCTCGAAATTTCAAAGGACACGACTATGACTAATGGCACAATAAAATCACTAGGCATGATCATGAGTAGGAGAAAATTTATTTGGCACGACTAGGTGTAGAAAGAATATATAAAAATTTGAAAATAGGATAATCAATATGTAAGGCACGAAAATTTCAACTTGGCACGATTTAGATAGAAGAATGATTTGGGTATGATTTAGAATATAATCGAAGGAATTCAATTGATTAGGTCCGTCAAGGCATGATTAAATATGTGATCAGAATAATATAATCATGATTAAATTTTAATCACGACTAAGGATAGTCAGGATTTCGATCAGAGTCAATTAGAATGATATAGTTATGATTAGTAGAAAATTTATATAGGCACGATTAGAATATAATCAATATTTAGGCACGATCTTGAATCGAAATTTAGAAGGGTTTAGTTTGGCACGATCCGAATCAATTGACATAGTCATAGTCAAGCACTTGCATGATTAGAGTATAGGCACGATTTAAGAAATATAACTCATTTAGGCACGATTAAATTCGAGTCATGGTTAAAAATCAAGATAAATTTAGGTAAAGTTGTCAATGGTGATAGGAGGCTAATCATGAATTTAGTCTAAAAATATTCGGAACTCATGCATATCCGGAATCACTTTACCTAAAATTCATGCCCCGCCAGTGTACACCTGGCTGCAGTGAACCCTTGGCTCCGTGACTCAAGAATGATAGGTCCCGAATAATTTCTAAACTTTACTCATGGACAAAACAATTTCAAGGAGTAGAAACATAATCTCGAGAATATTCGAAACCTATACATACCTGAGATCACTTCGACTTAGAGCCCCTGCCTCGCCAGTGCGCTGATGGCTGAAGTGGACTTGCAGTTTTCATGACCCAGATAAATGGCTGCAGTGCGCGGCTGCCACGCCATAGTAGGATATCGAATATTCCTTCAATGGTTATCTATTGGAATTTTAAAGGAGTACCTTGATAATTCAATTCAACAAGCTTTCCGATTTACTTAGGAGCTTCAATCACACTAGAAAGGACATGTAGTATAAATATCTGTTCTTGAGAATCAAGAGATTGACTATCAAAATAGAAAAGAATCATAAGGATGGATTAGCTAATATATGAACTCTATGGCTCTAATAAAATAGTTGGGCTTGGAATGATTAGAGAAAATAGACTTTAAAACCAATGGAGAATTTTGAAATGCTTGAGGAGTTTGGAAACTCTGACTTAAATCTCTAAGTAGCAAGGAAGTCTAGATTCGAAAGGACGTTAGAATCCAATAATGTTGTGGGAGAAGATGATCCCCAAAAGTCATGGAATTGTAATCACGACTTTTGTAGAGACCACGATGAGACATAGAAAAATTCAAATTACTATAGATAACAAAATACATACAATCACACAATCGGCCTATGCTGTGGTGAGTTTCCTATTTCGCAGGCTTCCAATGGCACTCTAATCCTAAGTGCCATTAGATAGAGACCTGCATGGGCCACCACTAAAAACATGTCACGCCCCGCTCCCGGATAATCGGGTACGGGTCGATGTCATGCCCGGCCTACACTGTCGTTGACAGCGGTAGTAAGCCGTCTAGTCATATAAATACAAGAGTATCTCATCACAGCATCTAATCACGGAATCTATACTAACCATCACAGCAATCCAATATATAATTATTACAACTTATATATGAATGTCCGGGTACAAAGCCGATAAAATATAAATGATACAACCATGTAATCAAATACATTCTATCAATCTCTATACATGAATCTAATGTCTCAATGTCAAGCGAGCTCCAATGCCAGCCATGAATGATAATCTATAATCCATCTCACCTGTAATCAACGATCCAGTCAGGAAAGAAGCAAAGTACAATATACTCAATACAACTCACCATAGAAGATCAATGGAATGGTGCAATGTAACAAATAGAACTGGACAGAGAAACAATAGAATGTAAATATGAATATGCACTAACTATATGTGTACATGTGCAATTGGACGTTATCAACATGTGGGAACTAATATATAATCAGGCATATAAAAAATATATATGCTATCAATCATGAATAATCAGGCATATCTAATGACAATGCTATCAGTCACGCAATAATCAGGCATGTCTGACGACAATGCTATCAGTCACGCACGAAATGGACTCAGGCATACAGAGTATGCTATCAGGCAATGTTTGTCCAATATTAGTCCATCACATGTTTCTAGAACGTCCCCCACCCGACACGAGAACCAATACAATCAATCAAGCAAGAATAGTAAAATAAATGACAAGAGACAATGTGAGTGTAATACATGCAATGATGGTAATACTGAGTATATGTACTTACCTTGATTTCCGAGATTTTGTTCAAGTCTTCTAGATCACCTAGAATAGGAAATAATATAATTAGAGATATTCTATTTGTCTTATCTCAACTAAAACCATTAACTATCCTTAGTCAAGGTTCAAGCCACTACTAACTTGTCTGATTAGCTAATACTCCACTCTCCTGATCAGTACCAAGTTATACTATTGGAATCAATTGTCTCAATATAGGCCTTAGCTTATCACTACTATATAGTAAAAGAAATACTAGCCCAATAAATCAACAATTCCACAACTGCTATTAACCTTCATGTTGGCCAATCAATAGCCCAAGGCTACTGGCCCAATAAATCAACACCAACACAGGAAGCCCAACTACTTCATTTCATTTCTTAATAACTATATTTCACTTCCCAGCTTACTGGCAATTTCAACAGTATACCTAAACTAACTGTCAAAACCAATTTAACTAAGAAAGAACCCAGAACCCAGCTTCTAATATCCAATCTCGTGTCAATAACTCGTGTCAGTCCCTCACCATGTGTTCGACACTTAGTTGGAATATGGACTCGAGCCAATTGCTGAGAATCCGTCCAGAAAGAGAAGACGAAGGACAGGAGTATACCTGAGCTCGAGGAAGGTTCATCGTGTCTCCGAAAGTCGACACGGCAGCTCCGCGTGTCCAATGGTGGTGTTCTCGAGTCCACAGCTCGCCGATACACCCTTCTGGACATTTCGTCGAACAGGTGGTGTGCACGAAAGGAAAAGAGCAATATGAGTTCGGTTTGAATGGTGAAGACTCCAGAATTGGAGAAAACATCAAGAACCGATCCAGACTCACCAATGAGTCTCCATCCAATAATCAAGAATCGAAACAAGAAGAAAATCCGTCCAGAGTTCGAATCCAATGCTTCCAACACAATCTCACTAAATTGTCCCACACAAGGATCAAAAATGGAAGCAGAGGAATCAAGAAAGATTACAGGAGAATTGATCACTCACCTATCGCCGTTACGATCGTCGTCGTCTCCCACGCTGCATCTTCACTGTAGCTCCAAATTCCCCAGGACCGATCGCCATGGATCATCGGACTGGAAGCTCATTCCCAAGACTCGTCATCTCCAATGCTATGCCGTCGCCGCGTCTACACAGGATGCGCCACTGATCGCCATGGCTGCCGTGGTTAGAGCTCATCGAGGAAGAAGAAGAGGACACGGCAATGGAAAGTTCGGCAGGGCTTCGCCGCCATGGAGAGATGATGGCAAGGAAGGAGGCGACTGGTCTATTTATAGGCAGGGAAAGCTTGGGCAGGCGGTTGCGCGGTCAGTCGGGCAACGACAAGGCGGTTGGGCGGGCAGGCGGAGTGGTAGAGACAGTTGGAAACAGTTGGGAGTTGGTTAGGCGGTTAGGGGAGGAAGTTTCTGGATAAGACTGGAATCTTCTCGGCGTCGCCGTCCCCGTCGTCGTCGACGTCGTCGTCGTGGTCTCCGTCGTTCCCAACTACATCGATACAGAGGAGTGGAGGGAAAAGAAGGATTAAAATTTGAATGAAGGGGTGAGCGTTGGTTGAATGAAAGAATGGATTAGAAAGGCATTGATGAACGGTTATATACTTATTGGGTTATCGGGTTGTGGGTATTGGTTATCGGGTTAGACCCGCGCCCCATTTGATCTAATAAGCTGGCTGGGCTGGGTTTTAAGGTTGGGTCGGCTGCTTGGCTTGGTTTGATGATTTGGTTGGGACCTCTATTGGGCTGGTCTAGTGTTGGCCAAAAATAGTAAAAAGGATTTGGCTTAACTTGGGGACTAATGGTTGGTGTGGGCTTTAAGCAGGTTGAATGGACCAAAACTGATGATAGCTTAGAATGGCTAATAATATAGGTTTTGGTGTTGATTACTCAGACTGAACTAGCCCAAACAATATGCAAGGAATAAATCCATAGTTAAATAAAGATCAAATAAAATTGATAAAAGTGAAATTAATCAAGGCCTAAAGAATTTAAATAAAATAACTTAAAAGTCCAAATGAATTAAAATATTCAAAAGTGTTGTAAATCTCAATTTACAGGAAAGTGGGGTTACACCTATGATCTCCAAATGGACACGAAATGGACACAAATAGAGATACAACCATGGGGGTCATTCCTATGGGTTCAAAATAGACCTATATGTATGAGGAAATGAAAAGGAGAAGGGATTTATACCTCCCGGTGGATCGAATCGAAGAAAAGCCTTCCCGGAGCGACACCGACAAGTAGAGATTCCAAAAGGACACGAACGAGCTCCGAATCCTCCCAAACTTGGGTAGCTTCCTCCATGGCTAGAATGGAGAAGGAAAGAAGAAGATTTGGTGGCGAAATAGAAGGATTTGGTGGAGAAATTGCTAGGGATTGCTCTCTAGAAATTTGGAAAAGAACAAGAGAGAGAGTGTGGATGAAAATAATGAAATGAACTTGAGCCTATCCTCTCCCAAAGTGGCTGGCCATATGGGGCTATTTGTCCTATTATGGTAAGGTCCAAATTGCCTCCACTAACCTATTCTATTAGTATTAGGAAAGGGCTAATTGGTTGGGGCTAAATTAGTCATTCTAAAGTCTCTAATCACACTAACCTTATCCATAATAATTAGTCTAACCTCTAACTAAAATATTTCTATCATATGGGCCATGGCTAACTAATATGTGGGTCCACTAAAGTCAACACTACCCCGGGTCCCCGTTTCAAGTCGGATTGAGCTGAAATTCGAACCCGACTCAAATAATCCCAAAACAATATCATAAATAATAAAATAAATTTCAAAAATATTTCAAAAATACAAAATGACAAAAATACTCCTGTTCCTAAAAACTGGGGTGACAAATTCCTCGAAATTAAAACCAAACAATAGTAAAATGTCAAAATCACAAGTCATAATTTTAAATAGTTTAAAAATGATTAAAAATCACCAAAAATCATAATATGAAATAATAATCAATAAATAATAATTATAATTATAAAATTTCAAAATTACCCTCATCTGGAAAACTGGGTGTTACAAACTATCGGTATCAGTATCGAACTATCGGTAGCGGACTATCGGATTATCGGTATCGAACTATCAGTATCGCACTATCAGTATCGGTATGTATGTATGTATGCATATATGATATATGTAGGTAGTGGTTGTGTGTTAATAGCTATGTCCATATGAGTTGTGTGTTATAGGCTATGGCCATATGAGTTGTAGGTATATGTTATGTTGTATGATAGTTAGTAATTGAATGAGGCTTGATTTCATATAGGTTTAGTGTTGTATTGGTATAGGTAGGCTTACTTATAGGCTATTTAGCGACGGTTTTTTATTTTAACGATAGATTTTTAGCTACGGCTATTTAGCGACGGATTTTTTTTCATCGAAATTAGCGACGAACTTTCGACAAATCACCGACGATTACCGTCGAATATTTAGCTACGGATATTTAGCGTCGAATTTTTTTTGGTATCGAACTATCGGTATCGGACTATCGGTATCGAACTATCGGTAGCGGATCCACCTCCTCGACCGTATGTACTTAGTATCGATCGTAGCAGATTAGTATCAGTATATCGGTTTGGTATATGTCGTATCGGATGGTATTGACCTTAGCGAATTGGTATCGTTCTATCCGATATATATCGACCGTATAGCTAGGATTCGTATTGGCCTTATCGATTCGGTATCGGCCATATCCGATAGGTATCGGCCGTTTCGGATATGTATCGGCCGTATCAGATTAGCATGGTGGAAGATTTAGTAACAACTGTACTTATATTTTTCTCTTCTTGAGCTAGAATACCATTGCAAGAGAGTCACGAGAGAGTAAAAAACCTCATAGATATTGATGTTTACGAGAGTGATTAGCCAATTACAGTAACATACATGCTGTATTTTCTATCATGAAAGGAGAGATTGAAGGCAATAACATACAGAGTTGTATTCCGGAAGAAGACGAACTCCTATAAACTCTTTGTTCAAAGCAAGCTATAGAGAATACAGAACAAGTATCGAGTTCATAACCTACTTCGCAAGAGAAGTATGATACTATTTTATGTCAGATCAGCCTGAGATAACTGAGAACATTGAGATACTTCTCTTGCGAAGTAGGTTATGAACTCGATACTTGTTCTGTATTCTCTGTAGCTTATTTTGTGAACAAAGAGTTTATACGAGTTCTTCTCCCGAAATACAACTCTATATGTTATTGCTTTTAATCTCTCATTCCCTGATGGAAAATGTAGCATGTATGTTACTATAATTGGCCAATCACTCTCGTAAACATCAATATTTAGAAATTTTTTTACTCTCTCGTGACTCTCTTACAATGGTATTCTAGCTCGAGAAGAGAGAAATCCAAGTACAGTTGTTACTAAACCTTCTACCATGCTAATCCGATACGGCAGATACATATCCGATACGGTCGATACCTATCGGATATGGTCGATACCGAATCGATAAAGCCAATATGAATCCTAGCTATACGGCTGATACATATCGGATATGTATATACCAATTTGCTAAGGCCAATACCAATTTGATACGGCCTATACCAAACCTATAGACCGATACTAATCTGATGCGGTCGATACTAAGTACATCCGGCCTATATACCAGCGGATCCACCAGTTACATGATTATATACTAATTCTGTTTAGTTTGTCTTACGATACAGATTTTCACATCCAATCTGTGATGGATAGTTATTTCGTTGATCGTACATGAATGTACAAACGACAACACGAGAGCAGAATAGGTGTGAGTGACAATTTTTAGGCAGGCGTGGAAGTGTTTCTTAAGTATGCCATGAGCAAAGCTCAGTACATGGACGGCAACAAAATCAAGTGTCCATGTCGTAATTGTCGCAATAGACGTTACGAAGAAGTGGTGACTGTGAGAGATCATTTGACCCGTAAGGGTTTTATACGTGATTACGGCCTGTGGTCATCGCAAGGTAAACTATATGCGGAAAGACAGGTTAAGAATGCTGCTAGTTATGCTTTTGATAATAATGTTGCAACGAATTTTGTCATCGAAGACGACGAATGATCCATTGATTATGGAGACCTGCAGAACCTTGCACGAGATATGGTGTACGACGCGACAGGACCTAATTTTGATCCGGAGGATCCTAATCCCAAGGCGAAGGAGTTCTATGATATGTTTCAGGATGTAGAGACTTTTCTATATCCGGGTTGTGAGACTCATTCCGTACTGTCAGTGACGATGCGATTGTTGAACATAAAGTTCGATTTTAACTTGCCACAAACTTGCTATGATCGAATTATACAACTAATCAAGGAGGTGTTACCGAAGGAATCAAAAGAGCTTCCAAAAAACTTCTACAAGTCGAAGATGATAGTCCGACAACTGGAACTAGGGTACGAGAAGATAGATTGTTGTCGCAACGGATGCATGTTGTACTATAAGGAGAACGAAGACATAGAAATTTGCATCTTCTGTAATACGGATCGTTACAAGCCAGTCATGGAAAAAAGAAAGTCAACTAGAAAACGACGTCCTTACAAGTATATGCATTACTTGTCGATCACGAAGCGCTTGCAGTCTGTAATATCGATAGCACAATACACATTGAGCACGGAAGATAGATTAATAATCTGCAAGTGGATATCTACTTTAAGATTTCCCGATGGCTATGTGTCGAATTTGTCTAGATGCATTGATCTCAATGAACGTAAACTAACGGGAATGAAGAGTCACGACTGCCACGTATTTATGGAAAGATTACTGTCCATTGCTTTGAAAGAGTTGTTGCCTTCTGCTGTATGGGTTTCGTTGGCCGAACTATCTACATTCTTCAGGGATATTTATTCAACTAAGTTGACTGTACAACACATGGTTGAACTTGAGGAGAAGATTATCTTAACAATTTGTAAGTTGGAGAAAATATTTCTTCGTGGCTTCTTCGACAGCATGGAGCATCTACCGATTCATCTAGCATACGAAGTCCGTGTCGGTGCATCTATTCATTATCGATGGATGTACCCATTTGAAAGGTACATAAAAATTGATATAATTTAAGTTGAATATCAGTGGATTTTAAAATTCATTCTTAATTCTCAAGATAATTTGTCTCTCTAGATACCTACACCATCTAAAGAAGAAAGTTGGCAACATGGCTCATATAGAGGCTTCGATATGCGAAGCATATCTTATCGAGGAGGTGTCAAACTTCTGCTCCACTTATTTTGATACTCATGTTAAGACAAATCAAAATAGACCTTAAAGGAATGACGAGGACGTTGAGGATGGAGGTATATTCAATGTAAAGGGCAAGCCTGTTGGGGCTAGTAAAAAATGGTGGTTGACTGACAACGAGTATGATGCCGCTCACCGATATGTCTTGTTAAACTGTGACATACAAGAAGTAAGAGATTTGGAGAAGTAAGTCAGTACACTTGCACTCGTTATAATCTCTAATTTAATGAAGTAAGTGACTACACTTATATATTCTTATTCTCTCTAACAGTGTATTTAAAGATGAAGTCAAAATAAGGACACCCGATATTACTGATGAGGGACTTCAAAGAGAGGTTGATTGTACATTTCCATCATGGACTTGGATCGTGGGCTAGGTCCTTTGGGTTAAGTAGTGATTGATAGGTAGCTAAATTATAATAATCTAGTTGTTAATAGTTAACTGGAGTTTATCAGTTAGCATTAATTAACTAACGGTTAACGGTTAATGTTAAGTTAGTTGTTAGTGATTTCCAATAAATTTCCTACTTCTATCACAATTCTGCCGTTAGGGTTCCTACTCTACCCTATAAATATTGGACATTTCCTAATATTTTATATAGCCTCCTAAATCCTACTATAGCCTCCAGCCAACTCTCCTAGCCCTACCTACTGGCCTTCACCAGTACCATCCGCCACCGTCGGCCACAACCACAACTCCGGCACGCCCACATTGCTACTGGCAACCACCGCCACCTTCATCGTCTCCTCCGGCCATCTCGTCTCACTCAGCCCCGACATTCCCCACGACCACTCCAACCACCACCGTTCACCTCTCAAACCACCACCTCGACCATTTCCTTCCGACCCAGCCACGACTTCCCGTCACCATCCCCCGTCGTCCTAAGCCACGGCCAACTTGGCCGCCCTTCGACCATCACAGCACCAAAGCCACCATAAAACCCAAAATACCACCACCGATAACATTCACCATCACCACAAAGGAAAAGAAAGGATTTAGGAGCAACCGACACTCACCTGGTCTCTGGCCACCCGCCATGACCACCACGCCTCTACCGACCCCTGCCTAGCTCCGCCTAGATCTGGTCTATCGTCGCCAGATCTGGCCACGACTCTGTGGAGCGCCATCACGAGCGCAACTCCTTGCTCCCTCCATAGCACCACTGCGAACGAGACGGTGGTCCACAGATCTCAACAACCTCCACATCTTCCTTCCAAGCGTCGGTGCTACTTTGGACGCGTGCTGCCAAGCTCGGTGTCCTCCGGCGAGCCGTACTGCTTCGACCGTCTCATGTGCTGTCGTCGCCTCTCCTCCAGCGGCCAGCCGAGAATGTATCACCGAACCTGCGTGCACCGCGCCTAGGCGACAGAGCCCCACTGTGAGCTATTTTCTCCCTCTTTGATTTTCTTAGGAAAATTAAAATGAGTTAGGTTCAGCAGCTTCAGACCCACCTTTTTAGTTAAACCCATTAGTGTTTAATTAGGGTTAATTGTTAAGTAATGTTTTATTGTTAATAATAAATGAGGTCAGGGTTTGTGTTTCAATTTGGGCTATTAGTTATTATATGGGCTTTGAGCCCATTAGCATTTTAATGAAACAGATTTTTGTGATTTGCTTGGTATTGGACTAGATAACTATAGGCCCATAGGTTAGGCTGTTTTGGGCTCGGTCATGATATGTATATATGTGTATTTATAATTATTTAAGTTATTATTTGGGATTTTAGAATAACTTTTTATTTGGACATAGTATTATTGACTTGGCTAAAGTTTAAATCTAAACTTTATATATATATATATATATATATATATATATATATATATATATATATATATATATATATTTCAAAGAAATGTTGAAACAAAATATGTATATATTTTGCTACATGCTTTCATTACGTATATGTATATATTGTTATTATTATTATTATTATTACTCACTTGGTATTATTTTAATATTTTCTTAAATAATTCTATGATAATAATTTTTTCGAAAAATATTTTGTAACGAATTATGCCTCTGGGGTTATGCCTCTAGTTTCAAAAGTTGTTTTAAAATATTATTATAGTTTTTTTTATCTACAAATCTTATTTACCAAATTAAGCTTGAGTCGAATAAGTATTTTCAAATATTATTTCGATTATTTTTTAATAGAATATAGTTTCTAAAAATTATAAATAATTTTTAAGGAATAGTTATAAAGGTTTTTTTTCGCTTTTCCCCTTAAAATCATAAATCGCGACTATAGTAGTCGTTTCCTTTTTCTTGATTCGATTATCGTGCCAAACTCTGATTTTGGGCTTCTAAATACCAAACTAGGCTATTTGGACTATTCTGGATCCGATGGAATTGTTTGTGTCGTCATTTGGGACCATCTTGTGGGGCATAACATCGTACCTAATCCGAGTCAACACGTTCGTGTTGCGTATGTCGACTCTAACCAAATTGAGACGAGTACCTACCTCTGATTGTTTTTATCATGATAGTATCTATATTATCTGCTTTAGACTAATTTACTTGATGTTGACACACTGTTACACGGATTGATGCTAAATAGATTTTGTCAGGAGATGTTATCCCCTTATCGGGTACATCGGGTATTTCATATTCATGTACTTTATTATGTGCACTATGTACTCCTTATATTGTATCAGTCATATGCTCTCATGTACTCTCATGTTCTCTCATATGCTCTCATGTACTCTCATATGCTCTCATGTGCTTCATGTGCAAATAATAATCATGTATATAACGTGTCGTGATCAGATCCATGTGTATTGATTGGGGCGGGGGAGTAAAAATAGTTATGTGATTAAAATCCTAGTATCATCATGTGCATGTCGATTATACCCGTCACGTATAATTGTGTTACCGTAGAATAATTATGTGCAACCTAAACCAATCACATAACTATCTTGTGCTCTAAATCACTTAGTGTTTATTCCAGTTTAACATGTTCCTTCCCTATCTTGCTCATGTGCTCAGTTTTCTTATATGTTCATGATACTATTTCTATGTATTTCTATTCCAGTACATCAGGTATATTCTTCTATTGCGAGCTATATTCCTACCATGCAATGAAAATGCTTTTAGAGTTATGTACTTCGCTCCAATCCTGACTGGATAACTATTTTTAGGTAATATTATACCCCACACCCGGGACTTTATGATGACAGATCTCGACGATCCATTTACCGTGAGTTGTCTGCTGGGAGCTCTAGGCTATTATTTTTTTTACTTAGATTGTGTTTTTCTTATAGGATTTGTCTCCGATACATTCTTATCATAGATGACTATTTGTAGACTCTGTTTGATTCATTATTATTGTTATCTTCTGTTCATATCTTCCTTAGTTGTTTGTGAAGTGATTTGAGTACATGCGTTATTTTGGATCATTTAGATGTTTTAGATAATTATTGGGTACTTGACAACGTTCTACCGTCGATACTACAATGTAGGCTGGGTGTGGCCTATGGACTCGTGCCCGAATATCTGGGTACGGGTCTTGACATATTTTTATGGTGGCCTATGCAGGTCACTCTTCGCAACTAATACGAAGTCGTGGTAGTACATAGGCTTAGTCGTACTACTGCGAGCCTGCCATAGGATAAGGATTTTGAGTCATAGCATATTTTAGCAGGTTTGGTACTCAATCATATATTAGGACTCCTTGAGAGATTCTTCGGACGACCCCGGAGAATCTCACTCTAAAAACTATCTCAAAATTTGTTTCCACTTGTTTTCGTCTACTCGTCCTTGTTTGTTGATTGAATCTTGGTGTTCGTTGTTGACTTTGATTTTGTATCGAGATGACCTTTATGGACTAAATTAAGGTATATTTTGATGTCATATTTGAGGAGGACAATGTGAAAGATAAATGTCTACTTTAGTTATGGAGTTTAGAGTTTATCGCAGCCATACTAGTTGGCATGATAAAAATATAGAGCCTGATTTGAGGTATACTTATCTTAGTTATAAAATTTAAAGTTTCTCGTGGCCATATCGGTTGGCGTGGTGAGAATTCTAGATAACATGATTATAGGTATATACCTTAGTTATGGACTCTATCATTTATTACAGCTATACTTACTGGCGTGGCGATAATTTTAGGTAACGTGATTTCGGATAGACGTATATGGTTATCAGATCATATCTTAAATTGGTTCTTAACATATCGTCCATATCATTCAACCTTGTTATCATTGAGTTTTGTTCCATCACTCTAATAGCTCAGGGTAAGGATATCTTTAGTTCCTCTAATTCAATTCCTCATGGGGCCTCACTTCATTAGTTTTGAGGCAGCTTCTTGGATAGTGTAGTAGCTTAGTAACTTGTAGATAGGTTGTATCGGAGTATAGTTACCAGTTGATATCCTAGAGTAAGCATGCGACCAGCATAGTTATGGAGTTAGTGACTGTGTATCAAGGGTGCCTAGAGGATTTAATGAGGGAGAGTTTGATTTTAGACAAGGTGAACACCTTGGATTTGCTTTTGTTGATTTTGGACAAGTGTAAGAAAAGAAAAGAGCAACGACTTCGTTATGACCAGATGAGCAAGAACAAACCTATTATCATTTTCTTCATCTTGACTAACTCTGCCCTACTTACATCCATCAAATTATCTCATATCTAAATCTATTAGCTACACTTTGAAATCCCTTGATCTCTTTATTTGGGAAAGGCCGAGGAAGTATTTTAAATCATCTAGCTCAAAATTTGGTGTCATATAGTGACCCTGGTAGGAATACGGAATATTAGAAATTGAGATAGAATCAGTAGGAGAAAGGCGTGACTGAGAATAGAAACAAAAATCAAGAGACTGGTATCAATTTAGAAACGATTACACTTAGAGAATTATTTTGAGTATGGATTACTTAGAAAGAACGTAGGAGGATTTCGAGAAATGAAATATACATTAATCGTGAGAACTAAAATATTTCGTAGTTGTATTTTTTTTTTGAACGGATGAGGATATTCGAGAGCGATTTGATTATGAGAACTTAGATATTTCTAAGTTACTGATTCTTGAGATGTTCATTTTTGAATTAAGGCTAAGATACTGAATCTAGAATCTGAAATACAGGAAATGAGACTATAACTATATGAGATGATAATACGAATTGAGTAAAAGATTGATAGTGAATGATTAAGAATTGATAGGACACAAGATTTTTGAATTATAGAAAAATTTAGAGACTATGTGAGAATTCTAAATTTTATGAAGGATAATAATTGGAAGTATAAGTTGAAGGAAATATGAAGGTGGTTTTTTCTAAAAAAATAATAAGGAACAAATTTTAATGGTAATGGTGACATTAGACTTTGAGTAATATGAGGGGTATAATTTGAACAAATGTTCAAGGATTTCTATAAACCCTGATTCAAGGATTTCGGATCGAAGTTAAAGACAAGATAGAGGGATTTCGGCTTCCAAGATGACTAAGTTGACAATAGGTTACAAAAAAAATTGATTGAGGAGTTCTAACAAGAGTATGCTTCATAGGTAGTACCTTTCGAATAAAGGTCAAGTCTATAGTATTTATAGAAGAGTTCAATATTCATGACTGAGGATTATAATTTTTGGCAGTAGTCATATAAGGATTTGATTTTCACGATTGAAGATCACGATTTTGTAGTGGTGTGTCTGGGCTTGTAAGATAAAGGTATAATTGGCAAATGATGATCGGATAAACTTGGTAGTAGTAGAAGTAGAGTGAGATGATTTGACTTCCTTCTGCAATCCTATCCTTGATTTTCTTATCCTAGCAGAAGAGATTGATTTTCCTATCCTTAAATCGTTCCTTAAATTTTAATATCGCTTAGTTTTGATTCACTTTAATCGTGACCAATCGATTTGGTCATCTTCCTTATCGCACCAAAATTTTTGATTCTCGACTATACTCGATGATTTTAAATCTGATTGAGACTCGAATTCCAACCCATTTTGTTTCTCATGTCTAGTCTTCGGTTTTGTTCTTAATCATGCCTAAATCATGTTTTAATCAATAATTGATTGACCTTATCTTCGATCGCATCAGAATTTCAATCATGATCGTGTTTGGATTTCAATGATATTATTCGCTCTTGCCTAACCTTTAATTTAATTCTCGATAATGACTAAGTCCCGTTATAAATCATGATTTAATTTAACCACTATTTTTCATGTTTAGTCGTGCCTAGATGACCTGGCATGACTAAACAATTCTGCTTCCAATGATTGTGATTCTAATATCGTGACTGTACGTGCTAACCTTAACTTATAAATCGTGCCTAAAATTTTTGGTCTTTGATGACGACAATTTGATTTGATTATGAACTTAGTTGTGTCAGAGTTTAATTTGATCGTATCTGAATAATTTTTTCTGTCGTACCTAAATTTTGATTCTTTAGTCACTCGTGCTCAGATTTCATTCCTAACCTTGCCTAGGTTTCAATCTTCTTCATAGCTTTATCCTAGATCGTGACTAAATGATTTTAATAATTCCAGAATTCTTAAGCACGTCCAAGCCTTGATTCTACTCGTGATCAAGTGATTTTGATCCTTAGTCATAAATTGTGCCAAACATTTGATTATTTCTAATGATGCCCAATCACACCATTTTTGTATTTGATCTTGCCTATATAATCTTGAATCTAATCTTATCGAGCCTAGGTCATATTGAACATTCTATACTTAGATCTGATTCTAACTTGATCGTAACTGAACGATTTTGATTTTCCTAGTCGCGACTTCGCGCTTAAATAACTTGAATTTATTTCTAAATCGTGCCTATAAGACCGTGGCTTCAAATCTCGTCATGCCAAAACTTTATTTTTGGTCATAACTAAGTTTTGATCTTGATCGTGCCTATGCAATTTTGGATCTGATTTTTATTTATTTTTAAGCCAGACTATACTAAATCATTCCATATTAATTTGAATTTCGAATTCTACCTTCAATTTTCCTAGCCATGACTGAGATCGTGCATGAATGACTTGAGTTTATTCCTAAATCGTGCCTAAATAATATTACCCTATTTCGATTCTACCGTACAAAAATCATTAGTTGTGCCTAAGTGATTTTGAAATTGATTATCTTGATCATGCCAAAATCATTGTTCTTTGATCATGCTTAAGTTGTTAAATAAACTCACTATTGTGTTTTGATCCCTCTGCCTACCTTAAATTTCGAGGATGATATTTATTAAGGAGGGTAGATTTGTAACCTCCGATAACTGAATTTGTGAATTTTCAGAATATTTTTTAATTCTTATTTTATGAAATTTTCTAAAAATCTTTAAAATCGTAAATGTTAATATAAAACGTATTTTCGATCGTGATACGCTATCGTTATTTTGATTGGGTCTTTTATTTTGAGAAAACCATATTATATGAAATTTTGTCCTAAATAAAATTCTTCTCAATTTTCTAAAAGAATTTTCATAAGATATAAATATTCTTTTATATAAAAAATATTTTTTCAAATATTAATTAAATTAGAAATACTTAAATTAACGATAAATTGCAGGTTATTCGATATTCTCTCATATCGGACTAAGACTATTTTGGTCTTAGTTCTAGCCTACCAAGTTGGACTTGGATCGTGGGCTAGGTCCTTTGGGTTAAGAAGTGATTGATAGATAGCTAAATTATAATTAGCTAGTTGTTAATAGTTAACTGGAGTTTATCAGGTAGTATTAATTAACTAATGGTTAGCGGTTAGCGTTAAGTTAGTTGTTAGTGGTTTCCAATAAATTTCCTACTTCTATTATAATTATGCCATTAGGGTTCCCACTCTACCCTATAAATATTAGACATTTCCTAATATTTTAGATTGCCTCCTAAACCCTAACCACCCACACTGTAGCCGCCAGCCAAGTCTCCTACATCAACACCTGCCTACTGGCCTTCACCAGTACCATCTGTCACAGCCGACAACAGCCATAACTTCGGCACCCCCACATTGCAACTGGCAGCCACGACCACCTTTATCGCCTCCTCCAAAATCTTCTCCTCCGACCATTATAGAAGCCTAAAAAGTACAATCAGCATCAGTCGCTATTCATAAATAGTGCCAGCAATTAAATCATCAAGTGGAGCGAGATATCAGATGGCGCAGTACATCAATAGGTGCTGGTCTTCAAGTGGCGCTGCCTGCCACGTGGACATCTTCTCGGAGAAGCTAAACAGTTATCATCATGACTGACAGCACGTCAGTCGAGAAATCCGTTCGAATCCCGAGCACGTGGCACTCGAGAAGATTTTGTCAGACGTGTCAGATTCGTCATAAATGACTAACAACTGTCTCGTGCCATCTGCAGTTGGCGCGAGGTAATCAATGACACCACATCATTCAGATAGTCACAAAATAGCAAGTAGCGCCTGGCGCTACCTAGCAGTTGGTACTACCTGATTAAGTCATCCTGAAGTAGTTAGATGACATGGCACACATGCCATTAATCTCGAAGAACGTATTTGTGACACTGCCTATGACCAAGCGCATATCAATCACAGCATCCCACGCGTCCAAGCAGTTAAACTAACCGTTTGCGCCAAGGGATGAATGGTGCGCCAATTGCAGTGTGTGCCAACTAGGATAACTACTTAACAGTAATCTCTAAACTCTATAAATAGAGTTCCAAATCACTTTTAAATCATTACGAATGATAATAATCTCCTGAGCACTTGTTACAGCACTCTCCAAAGGCTATCTTCTTCGACATCGCATCGTTCAAGGGATAAAGTGATCGTTTTCTGATCAGATTTCTATAGTTGTACTTCCCCAGAAATCAATTGTACTCTTGTACTATTTTTTTAGTTTGTAATCAAACTTTTATTTTTTGCAAATAAAATGGCAACTTGATCTGCTGGGGACGACTTTCTCCTCCGACAAGAAAGTGATAACTCAATATGATGTTGCGTCGGTCGGCACGACGCAGAAGATTTTGGTTGTGCAAGTCGACCAAACTGCTTACGAAGCCATGATTGGCGCAAGGGGTGTCAAGCGCACTACTGTTGCTGCTAAGAACATGGTGCGCGCTGTCTGTACTCCGAATTCCTCCAGTGCACCAATCATGACTCCTGTGCCAAGCTTGGAGAAAAAAAATCTTTAGCTACTTCCTCTTCCTCACCAATTCTGAAATTGGTAGAAAGTGCCCAAGCTATTGCCCTGGCGCCAACCAAGGGACAGCGCCACATGGCCACTTCTTCTTCCTCTCCAGTTCTAAACTCAGTGAAGGGTACACCAATCACTACCCAGTTGCCAACTAAGGGACAACGCCACATGGCCACTTCTTCTTTCTCACCAATTCTGAAATTGGTAGAGGGTGCGCCAATCACTGCCAAGGCTCCAATCAGGGGACTGTGCCGATGGCCAATCCCTCTTCCTCCCCAGTTCTAAACTTGGTGGAGAAGATAATCCCCATTGCCCCTATACAGAACAAAGGAAAGCGCCCTATGGCCCCTCCTTATCATTCTCCAGTCATGGATTTGGTGGAAAACGTATCTGATTATGCCTCAGTGCCAGTCAATGCCAGAACGCTTCTGAGTAGAAGGTCTACTTCTCTTGGCAAAGACAATCGAATCAATGCCAAGAAACTAGACTATGCTCGAAGTCCATTTTCTATGGCTTACCTACGCTGCGCTAAACGTGCTGGAACAGGTGGCATAAAACAACAGAGCATACTGTCCACTCCTCATGGTCAGCACCAATCAAGCCAGAACCATGATCTTTCTACCCTGAACATTTCAAGAACAAAGCAGGGTAAACTAAGGGTGTCTCAAACAGACAGTCAGGTGGCGCACAACCCTGACATGCACACCTACCTTAACTAGTGCAGAACAATATCAAGCACACATCAAGAACAATCTGCGCCACCTGTCAAGTTGCGCACAGGGAGAGTTCCTCAAATCAAGAATCCTCTCACCTATGCCAATGAAGTCAATACTTCTCTGTACACACAGGGAACAGGGCACCTCAAGAACCGAAATCATGTTCCTAACATCATTAAGAAATATGTACCTCCGACTTCTCCTTATCCTGTCACTGTAACAGATCTCCGCGAACTTCTTGTACAAAAATGGAAGATTACATGACCATCTCCTCCATCTGTAACTCCATATCAGGAACATCACTGTAATCACCACCACGAAGTAGTGACCAAATGTTGCTGCCAGTCAGCTAAACGGTCTGTCTTAGACCGTTTGAACTACACTCGGACTCCTGAACTTGTGATGGTGGACGAAAATGAACTGTTGTATGCTTCAGTGAACATGACATCTTGAAGCACTAGAGGTGGAAAACGTCCAAGACATAATGTTGGCCGTAACCCTAGTCAACAATACCTTGATCGGATCCATGACTCTGGCGAAGGAGTCTACCAAAATACCAGATCAAGAAGTCGAGAGACAATCGGTCAAAGGAATCTTCCTTCCGACCAAGAAACAATTGGTCAAAGGAATCTTCCTGATTCAAATCAGGATTTCCTCAATCAAGAAAATCTTTCCACTCTTCATCCTGGGGGTGTTTCTTTGCATGACTTCGATACCGATAGTGAAGGCTCTGAACGGACCATCTTTTCCACCAGCTCTTCTTCGATCGCCAGAGAAGTGACTACCTATGTCACTAACGAAGAATAAGATGCATCCAGTTTTGGCAGTCAGGAGCAGAGGATCACCGCTTTAAAGACCAATTTGAAGAACATGGCCGAAATGATGGCAAGTATGCATGCTGTAATAGTGGCACAACACATTATTTTGTCGGTTGCGAATCCGATTCCAACCCAAGAACACATATCAGCATCTGCCCCTGCTAATACTGGTCTATGGGTACATTCTCCTCACAATGCTACCATGCTAACCCTAAGTCAGTCTGGTGCTGGGGGTGGTGCTTATCATGCAGTCCCGCCTCCTAACACATCAAATTAGTCTACCGCTATCCAAGCATTAGGGGACACTATTGAGGCAGTAAAGCTTTTGCGTAATCAGTTCGAAGCTTTCAGGCAGAAGGATGGTCTACAAAAGTTAGGGATTAAACAACCCTCCCCTATAGAGTGGAAGGAAGTTTCGTTTCTACCCAAATATAAGCCACCAACCATCATGTTGTTTGACGGCAGTTCATCTTCAAGTTAATACCTCAATCACTTTGAGGTGATGACTGATCAGCTCCAGCCGAACGATGCTCTACTCACTAGAGTATTCATCGGATGCTTATCCGGTGCAGCCTATGACTGGTATCGTAGCTTGCCAGATGGTTGATAACATCTTTTCCAGGATTCAAGCAGATGTTCCTGGAATGATTCTATGAGGGAACAAACGACATGACTATGTCGGCCCTTATCAATATCAAGCAACGGCCTAATGAAACCGCTGAATGTTTCATTGAGCGCTTCCGTCGAGAGGCACTCAAAATGCGTCTGGGTACTCCAGATGCACTGACTGTAGATACTTGCAAATCAAACTTGTTATCTATAGTCAATATGTGGACTGGACCCACACAATTTTAAGACTGGGCCTTATTCATAGTAAGTGCCAGGGCAGCCGAAGACAGTGCTGACAAGTTCAAACAACTAGGCATTCAGATGCCTAATCTTGACAAATATGAACATCCCAACAGTGGTGGTCTTCAGAACAACCGCAAGAACAAGAAAGCTTTAGCCATCAATGTGAAAGGCAAAGAAGCTTTGTCTGTTAATGTGGGTCAGTCAATACCTACTACGACGGCACCTCCACAGAGAGCACAGCATCCTAAAGAGGGATATTCCTTTGACGAGGATGACATCATGAGCATATTTGATTGTCTGATCAAAAGCAACAAGCTTCAACTGCCCGAAGCAAAATGGCCAGATGAAGTAGGTAAAACTGACAATCCTAAATATTGTGTGTATTATAGGTTCATAGGACACCCGACTAGGGCATGTTACATGCTCAAGGGAAAGATCTAGGAGCTGATTAATGCTGGCACGATTACTCTCTAGCAGGATGAGAAGACTGTGACTGCCAATGTCCTCTCTGCAGTTCGGTGACTTTCCTGCTCAACTTGTGCAGGATGGAGTCATCCCTATCCCGAAAGCCACTCTAGAGATCGTCAATCTTCCACCAGCATGAAGTGACGGCCTTGTCCCTCTCTCAACTGACAAAGAAGAAATCATGTGGATCTATCCTAATTTGGTTGCTAATTTTGAGATGCCTGCTTCGTCTATAAAATCCCGAAAGACAACTAAATACAAGTCATGTCACATGACTTCACTGGACGGTCATCATCTTCCACCTCTTGATGCTACCTTCATTCCGATGGTGGATTCGCCTTCTTCTTTTGGAACAACAATATCGAATTCGAAAGTTAACTACCAGCCAACATTCTATTTATATAGTTAACAATCCCACGAACTGATGACAAAGATGGGATATAACCTGCAAAAAGCCCCCGACTTGAATAATAGAAAAGGGTCCTCTATACCTCTCTCTCTACATCTTCAGCATAACCAATCCCGTGTTGGCTTAGGATTCTGGATAAATCATTTGTCGCTTTAGAAGAAGTCTTCGAAAAACAAGCTTCGAATGAAGAACTGTAATATGGTTTCCTTCTCACCAGCTCCAGAAGAGGAAGCCATGACCGGTACCAGATCTGGGAGACTCTACCTCAGAGACTATCTAAAGGGACAAGAGAATGCAATTGTTCTACCTCTAGTTCCTGATGTCCCTTCAACATCTTCTCCGTCTGCTGTCAATGTTCCATCAGCTTTATCGTCTCCAGTGGAACCGACTCCTTCCAAACCAACAACGCCCGACAAAGGCAAACAGCCAGTTCGCTTCAATAAAATATTTAAGAAAACTCCACCTTTTAGACTGGAAAAACCATATAACTTCGATATATTGGCTTATCTAGCTAATACTTCGGCAAGATTGTCAATTTTCGAGCTCCTTCGTCTCTCGAGGGAAACTCGGGAAATACTAAGCGAAGCTTTGATACAAGTTGACGCTTGTCTAACACTCCTCAAAAAATTGGACGAGGAATCTGTGGCCTATTTTTACTGTCATAGTATGATGGAGCTGATTCCCAAATCACCTTCACACAGGATGACATGCTTTTTGAAGACAATCGATATGATCGACCTCTCTATTTTACTGGGCTTGTCGATACAATGAAAGTCGATCGCATCCTGATTGACCCTGGATCTGTACTCAGCATTATGCCGAAGACTTTACTGGATGCACTAAAGATCCCAGTCCATAATCTCTCTACAACAATCACAACTATTCTGGGAATCAATTTCGGAAGAAGTGAACCACTAGGAAAGATTCGCCTGAAAGTTTAAATCGGCAATCTCCGCACAAAGGTCAACTTTTATGTGATTGACAATCATGGCTCCTACAATGCTTTGTGTCACGACCTGTACCCAGTGTAAGGGCACGAGAAGTGGGTACGTCCAGCCTACGCCGCAGTATCGACGGTAGAACGCTGTCCTAGGTCACAACATCTAACACAATCTAGAATATGCTCCGAAAGGAGAATAATATAATAAGTAATCTCAATCACAAACTAAGATGGAAAAGAAGATAATATAATTTCAACAGAGAGAGAGAGAGAGAGAGAGAGAGAGAGAGAGAGTCACAAATATAAATAATAAGTCTCGGTGTAAACCACACCACAAATAATATCTCAATACAATCACAATGTCTCAATGACTAGATAATGATATAAGTCTAATCTAAACTAATGGCAAGTCCTTAGTGACTGCTGGATCGTGCTGAGGGTCCAGGTTACCTGTGTTAACTAGGCCTGCTCCATAGTAAGTGTCGCAGCAATCCTCATCATCTGTAATATTTCAACAGGTCCAGTCAGGACAAAAACGAATATATATCTCTCACACAGATCATAACATAAAAGAAAATATGAAACAAGCTATAGAATAATATACATGAACTGTTGTAAAGAAATAAGACTATAAAAGAGAACATGGTATATAGAAATAGATATACATGATATAATAAGAGAACTGAACTAACTACGTGGTGTAGAGCAAAATCTGGTTATGTAAACTGGCTTAGGTTATACATGACTTAAATCTAGTTTAGAGTTATACATAAAAATGGTGTAGATCACATAACCAAATAAATACTCCTCCTGTCCCAATCAGTACACAAGGATCTGTCCAGGTTATGTTATTGCACATGAAAGTAGTGTATCACATAGATAGCTAGTCCACATGAACACTGGGTTATACATGAAGGCTCACATGATCATGAGTGTACATGAATGTCACATGAGTATACATGAATAAATACGAATACAATGAGTAGACGATGCACATGATAAAGTACATGAGCACAATATATCCGATATATCCGAGGGGGATAACATCGCATGAAGAGATCCATATAGTACTAATCCGTGATAACATCATGATAGCAACAAGTAAACTAGTCTATAACAAGTAAATATGTCCAAGCAAGAATGAAACAGTCAGAGAATGTACCCGCCTGACAATCCAAGCTGCTGACGAGGAAGTGTAACTGAACTGGAGTGATGTAATCCTATTTAAAATAACCATAAGTCACAACAAGGTCTAAAATATCATAAGAAATGCCTACAATACAATTCTACATGATTCTAGGTCCTTCTAGGTCAAAGTCAACCCTTGGTCAACTCTGGTCAAACCTGGTCAACTATAAGTCAACTAGTCCGTTTACTAATTTTTAGGTCAAGTACAAGTTTTCAAGTCATTCTAAGTTCGTTTGAGTCAATTTGGATCAAGTTTGACCCAAAGTTGACTTTTGTCAACTTGGTTAACTTGTCGGTCAATTCGACTAATCTAGGCTCATTGGGTCGATCCTAATCTGTCCTAATACTCCCTATGGTTACATTCACAGGCAACACTACATATAGATACAGGGTCGGCCCGGAACATTTTGATGCCCAGGACTAAATATAAAATGATGTCCCTTCTTCAAAAAATATATTGGAAATAAAGCATCAAATTTTGTTTGCATGACACAATAAACCAAAGTGAACTCTTTTGGACTGGGGCCAGATACATGCCAACTAATATTAAATTTTGCATGAATATATCTTGGCAAATGACAATACTACTTTTGTAGTTTAAAAAAAATCCGATGCAATATGTTATTTAACATTTCTTGTTTATGTTTTTTTAATACTAGGATTGAGATATATGGGTTTGTTTGCCTAATTTATCAACAACAGAGAAACTCAAAAAACATTAAAAAAGAAGAAGCCAAAATCAGGAGGAACAAAAGTTACAAAATATTTCAGTTTGAAAATGAAATCATTGTAAAATCTTAAGTGCAAAGATTTACGAAAATATATTCAACACTAGGAACCTATAATTTTAAGTGTGAAATCTTAAGTGCAAAGATAAACGAAAAGACTCATTGCCATCGACTCATCGCTATTCAACATCAACATGGGATCAACTATAAATCACAACACGTATTGAGGTAAATATACTACAGAAGCTGATTGAAACTTAGTTATTATGAAAACGTGCATAAATAGAGATATTACGAAGGAAGACCGAATATCTACTACAAACAATATGTATCATAATTTTTAAAAGATGTAAAATTCTAAGTCTGTGCTTGTGTCCATGCAAAGTAGATTATATGTAAATATAGCATGAAACTTTCGAAAAAAATAAACTACATCAATAGAACCCATCATTCAAAAGATAGGGGCAAAGAGGATTGTCCTCAATCATCGACGACAGAGGAAACTCAAAAAACATAAAAAAGCCAACATCATGAGGAACAAAAGTTACAAAATATTTCAATTCTTAAAATAAAAGTCTTGCTAAAATATCAAGTTCGCATTGATACCTTTACATCACGTTTTCGTCCCCTCTTCGGGTCAAAGCTCAAGTAGAGGCCAGAGAGAGAGAGAGAGAGAGAGAGAGAAAGAGAGAGAGAGAGAGAGAGAGAGTAGTTTGTCTGCCGCCGTAGCCTTCCTTGTGTTGTTTTACTTCGCAGAATCCTTGTGAAGGATTCTAGTAGAAGAAATTGAAGAAAATTATAAATTTGTGTTTCAATTATAAGTAAAAGGGACAATGGAGAGATATTAAAATGAATAATTCAAAAAAAAACCTATTGCTAGTCAAATGGAATCGAAAGGGACGTAAATAACTTTATTTTTTCTCTGAAATACAAAAAAAAATCTGAAGTGATGGGAAGACTAGTTTTTTCTTTGAAATTGAAGAGTCGGACGGCTATCCAATTCCTATGCGTCATGCCCTATTTGTTGAATTGCTATAATAATTTTTTTCGACCTTGGACTTTGAAGAAAAAATCAGAATAACAATATTTTTTTTTTTTTTTTGTGAATAACAATATTTTATTATTTGTTATTATTGCTAACATTTAAAATTTTTTGGGGCCCCTTGGAATTTGGGACCTAGGGCGCAAGCCCTGTTTGCCCCTCATATATATATATATATATATATATATATATATATATATATATATATATATATATATATATATATATATATATATATATATATATATATATATATTGTCACTTCCCATTCCCAGAATACGTATTTTTAGAATGCATGTACTGTTTAAATGTAAATATTCTATATTTATCATGTATTGCTCTGTATTTAAATCCCTTTAATTTCATGTTAATTAATTTCCTATAATTTTATTTCTGTACTTTACTTTCTGCTTTTATACTATGCTTTAGCTTTGCTATGGGTTCGGCTCAGATTGGTTTAATTATGTTGGTTCATCATGAACCGAAATAAACCTCCACCTACCACCACTCCTTCATTTAAAGCCCATCCCCTTTCTCTCTCTTCATTACTTCTTCTCATTTCTCTTCTTCTTCCTCATAACTCTCCCACCAACCTAGGAGAGCAAGGCAAGTGCCAACTTGCTTCCTGATGGATCCCCATTATTATTGTTCCATTATCTTCTTTATTTGATTCTAAGTCTCTTTAGTACTTAGCATTTTCATAATCTCATTTTCTTTAGTACTTAGCATTTTCAACTTGTTTTATACACAGCCGCATGAATCTCCATTCCTCAGGCGCATGAGATTATTTATTTTCCAATCATTTCCTACAGTGCATGAGATTATTTATTTTCCAATCATTTTCCACAGCCGCATGAATCTCCATTCCTCAGGCGCATGAGATTATTTATTTCCCAATCATTTCCCACAGCGCATGAGATTATTTATTTCCCAATCATTTCCTACAGCCGCATGAATCTCCATTCCTCAGGCGCATGAGATTATTTATTTCCCAATCATTTCCCACAGCGCATGAGATTATTTATTTTCCAATCATTTCCTACAGCCGTATGAATCTTCATTCCTCAGGCGCATGAGATTATTTATTTTCTAATCATTTTCCACAGTGCATGAGATTATTTATTTTCCAATCATTTCCCACGCATGAATCTCCATTCCTCAGGCGTATGCGATTATTTATTTCCTAATTATTTTCCACAGTGCATGAGATTATTTATTTCCCAATCATTTCCCACAGTCGTATGAATCTCCATTCCTCAGGCGCATGAGATTATTTATTTCCCAATCATTTTCCACAGCGCATGAGATTATTTATTTCCCAATAATTTCCCACAGCCGCATGAATCTCCATTCCTCACGCGCATGAGATTATTTATTTCCCAATCATTTCCCACAGCGCATGAGATTATTTATTTCCCAATCATTTTCCACAGCCGCATGAATCTCCATTCCTCAGGCGCATGAGATTATTTATTTCCCAATCATTTCCCACAGCGCATGAGATTAATTATTTCTCAATCATTTCCCACAGTCGTATGAATCTCCATTCCTCAGGCGCATGAGATTATTTATTTTCCAATCATTTCCCACAGCGCATGAGATTATTTATTTCCCAATCATTTCTCACAGCCGCATGAATCTCTATTCCTCAGGCGCATGAGATTACTTATTTCCCAATCATTTTCCACAGCGCATGAGATTATTTATTTCCCAATCATTTCCCACAGCCGCATGAATCTTCATTCCTTAGGTGCATGAGATTATTTATTTTCTAATCATTTCCCACAGCACATGAGATTATTTATTTCCCAATCATTTTTTACAGCCGTATGAATCTTCATTCCTCAGGCGCATGAGATTATTTATTTCTCAATCATTTCCCACAGCGCATGAGATTATTTATTTCCAATCATTTTCCATAGCCGCATGAATCTCCATTCCTCAGGCGTATGAGATTATTTATTGGGAGAATTTATGGAATGCCCAAAAACTAAAAAAGTTTTATGTAAAACCCACCGATAAAATTTTTTTTATCGCGTGCCCAGAATTAGAGAAACTTATCCAAAGCGGGTTCCAAATGACCCTTTTGCCCTTCCTTTTAATTTATTGAAAATACCCATAAAACTGTTCTTAAAAAAATGTTTCGATACTTCATCTTCTTCCATACGCTGCTCACTTTCGAATCTAGGTTTTCTCCTCAAAAATCTTCAAAAACTCGTCAGAAAATTTCAGAAAGACCGAGACAAACGACAAAAGTGCTAAAACGGAGGTCCAAACATCATTTTTTTGCAATTCTATAATTTTGGAAGGCCGTCTAACTATAAAACAGTTACTTTCAGTCTCCTCGACGATACGCTCATTTTGCGACAAACGGGACCTCGTTTCGACCTCCCAGTCAAAAGTTATGGCCCTCCAAAGTTTCAAATAACCATAAAATGCAGGAGAATAACCATTCTCCGTGTTAGTAACATGGAGAATGACATTCTCCGTCTTAATTTACACGGAGAATGACCATTCTTCGTGTTAGTAACACGGAGAATGACATTCTCCGTCTTAAGTTACACGGAGAATGGTCATTCTCCGTGCTAAATTACACGGAGAATGACCATTCTCCGTCATAATTTAGACGGAGAATGACCATTCTTCGTCATAATTTATACGGAGAATGCCATTCTCCGTGTAATTTAGCACGGAGAATGGTCAAGAATGACCATTCTCCGTGTTAGAAACACGGAGAATGTCATTCTCCGTGTTAAATAAAACGGAGAATGACATTTTCCGTGTTAAATAAAACGAAGAATGACCATTCTCCGTATAATTTAGCACGGAGAATGGTCATTCCAGTGTTAAAATGCAGGAGAATGGACATTCTCCTTCATTTTTTACAACGGAGAATGGCCATTCTCCGTCTTTTTCGACACGAAGAATGGTCATTCTCCGTGATATTAACACGGAGAATGACCAATCTCGTGTTAACATGGAGGAGAATGGTCATTCTCCGTATTAAAAAAGACGGAGAATGACCATTCTCCGTGTTAAAACCACGGAGAATAGCTATTCTCCGTACTAAAATGACGGAGAATGGCTATTCTCCGTCACTTTACCACGGAGAATGGCATTCTTCGTGTTAAAACCCATAGAAAATTGTCATTCTTCGTGGTTTTTAAAACGGAGAATAGTCATTCTCCGTCATTTTAGCACGGAGAATGGTCATTCTCCGTAGTTTTAACACGGAGAATATTTTTTTTTAGAAAAATTTTGTCAGAAATAAAGAGTTTCGTTCTTCTTTCAAAACAATGATAATCCTTATGGAAAAGAAGAAGAAAGATCTTCTCTCCACAATTGACCTAATCGTCGAAAAACTTCAAATGTCTCCACGATGAAGATGATGATGATGGTGATGATGATGACGAGCGATGATATGAGTTCGACTGAAGAAAAGTACACCGAACTACGAACGATCTTTGCGATCTCTGCTGAAGATGAGAGCAATGGAATTCAGATTTCCCGTGAAGAAGAAGACGAAAATCGAAATCAAGATCTGAGTTTTTTGAATTCAAATACATATAGATGACCAATTCACACGGAGGGGTAGTTTCGGTATTATAAAAATAGCAGTTTCTAGCGGGTGGCATCTAAAAGGAAATCTTGGAATATTTAACGTAAAAATACTTAATTCTGGGTATTTCATATCCAGCGGGTGGGCATTTCATAAAAGCCCACCCCGAAATTGGGTTTCTCAGCAATTTCCAGTTATTTATTTCCCAATCATTTTCCACAGCGCATGAGATTATTTATTTCCCAAATCATTATTTATTTCCCAATTTTTATTTTTCGAATTTGGCATTAATTAACATTGATTGTTATCTTGATTAATTATTGATCATGCGTTCCTAGATGGAACTAAGAGACTGGCTAGTTGTCTTATTGAATTAAATGGAATAAGACACGTTCATATTTGCAATCGATTGGCTAATTTCGAATATTGACATATAGATACATGCAGGCTACAATTATTTATTTATTTTATGAAAGCAGCATATGTACTCTATGGTCAAGGCATGATTATTCCGTAGTTAGTTTTAATTGTTGCATTACGCTATGTAAGACCTACAACTTAACAGCACGGGTATCGTTGTAGAGTTGGGCATATCGTACCTTGTACGGAAGTACTCATTCTGAATGACCATGATCCACGGCATGGGATTTCACTTAACATAGAGGCTACTAAGTTAAATAAAATAATGATTGCATGGAGAGTATAGATTTCCGAGTTCTTATATGGCAGCCCTCTTTGGGACTATTAGCGCCCAACAGGCCGGCTGGTTCCCACAGATACTGCAATTCTGCCACACGGGCAGGGAGCGATATCTGCTTATATTATTGTATATTGTATATTGATGACGGACGTCCCGCTGGGACTCGTCTAATTCATGATTGGCGCAATTGATTGATTGGATCGACTAGCCTTGCTTGTCCATAGTAAGAACTGAGAAATCCTTATTGCATAATTCCAAGATAACTTGGGACTCACAGTAGTAAGCCGTAGGAGTTGGATGGCCGTTTAAGTTGATTTGTTTGTGTACTGTACCTACTTTGTTACCTAACTGAGATGATCAGAGCATCAGGACATGACGGGCCAACTTCTGTCCTTGTTTGGTTGGAAGGTTGGTTTGAAGTGTCGTAATGTTACGTAAATCCCAGTAGCAAGCAGAGATCTATTATTATATTCTCTTATTTACTGGTTTAATGTCTCATATCGTGCTTCCTTGCGGTACTTGCTATTAGAGGTCTAACCTCTCTGGTTTTGCATGGCCAGATTTAGAGCCGGTTCCTGAGGACTCAACTTACCTCTACCTCCAAGATGGTCAATACTAGAGGAATGATCGCAGGAGGACTCGAGTGGGTTCCTTACTTCCCCGCTCGTTTTGTTACTTACTTTATATTTTACCGTTTGGCACCGACATGTTAGTCGGATTATCTTGTACTTATTTTTACATAATTATAATTAAGTCAGACTGCAGCTGATAACAATTGTGTATATGTTGCTATATCATCTGGCTATGTTTTGTAAAGCCAGATCTCAAAAACATTTTGACTAAGCGTTTGGGACGCCTTATTGCTTATTCTTAAATGTTCTCTATTATTGCTTATTGTTTGAATGATTGAGACAATAGATGTGAAGTAACCATAGCGAGACTTTCTGTAATATGCACCCCCTTATCTTTTAGACAGCATTGATCGTATTATACGGTATTCATCTACCCGTAATACGTAGCTGGCTGAGTCATTCCCCCGCTCTCCAGTATTCTGGTTCTAGGGCGTGACAAGGTTTTAGTGGTGGTCCATACAGGTCTGATTTTAGACTTGTGGCGTGTTTTAATTTATAGGATGTCTCAATCACACCTGTTCCTCCTTGATCTCATGATTTGTTACTCTCGACTCTAGCTTGACATTTCGGTATCCTTTGACTTCATTGATCTTTCCTGTCCGATCGTTTGATTGTTCTTTTGTCCCTGCACTTCGTCCGCATCTGCCAGGACTGGACAACAACAACAAGGGCAACACGGACAACCTAACCATGTTGATCAGCAACAAGGGCCGGTACTAACTCAAGAGACCATCCAAGAAGAAGTAATAGTGGAAGCAGCAGCTGGACCGCAGTATCCGGATGTTCCACCACCACCAACAGTTCTACCTACCCCTATGGAAGTAGACACACCAGCCCTTCTGGAGATCATGAGAGGGATGATGGCTACTCAGCAACATCAGATGTTAGCCCAACAACGTATGCACGCTCAGTTACAAGAGCAGAATGTACTACTTAACCAAGGATTACAGACAACTTTGGAAAGAGGGGCAAGGACAGATTCATGAGCGTCAGCCAGGTTTTGCAAGTACAACCCCCGCCGTTTCGAAGGCACGGAGGATGCCATCTCAGCAGATGCATGGCTTAAGGATATTGAGGCTATTTTGACAGCCGCTAAGGTGCCGGCAGAAGAACGTGTGGATCAGGGGTTCAGGATCTCGCACGTGATTGGTGGGAATCAGAGGAGGTAGGCATCAGACGTCCTGTGGCTTAGGACAATTTTATAGCAAGATTCAAGACAAAGTACTATGGAGTTGTGGCGCAGTTTGAGCTACAACAGAAGTTTATCAACCTCAAGCAGGCCGGCAAGACGGTAGACGCCTATGCAGCGGAGTTCTGCAGATTGAGCAGGTTTGCCCCAGAGATGGTAGCAACAGAGAGCCAGAGGGCTATGAGGTTCCAGCAAGGGTTTCATCTTGAGCTCTTGTAATTGATAGAGGGGCACAATTACCAGACTTTTGATGAAGTATTGATGGCGACTCGAAGACATGAGATAACCGTTCAGAGGATTACGGCAAGGATTGGAGGTCAGAAGAGATCCCACAGTCAGATTGAAGGAGGAGGGGGAGCAGCGCCCCGAACAACAGTACCATCCCTTGGCATTCGCATTCACGATGTGGCAATATGAGGGCCAGCACCACCACCCAGGCAACAACAGAAGAAGAATCAGCAACCCCCAGCGGGCTGCACTTATTGTAGGAAGATGGGGCATACTAGAGATGTGTGTCGGGCACTGAACGGACTATATTTGATATATGAAAATCCAGATCATCGGGTTACCACATGTTCCATGAATTCGAGGTCAGGAGGACCAGTGCAGCAGATTCCTACTCTGCCAGCACTAGGGACAGGGCAGTATCGAGGACCCGCAGTGGCAGTGAGACCATTGGCCCAGCGTCCGTTAATGCCACAGGCTCAGATATTTGGCAGTAGGGACCGCCGATGCAGCAACACCAGCATAGACCACCCCAGCATCACCAAGGCAGGGGCCAGCGGCAGCACCTGGCTAGGCCGCAGCATGGGAACCAACAAGGAGGTCGAGGACAGGCATTCACTCTGTCCTTGGAAGAGGCATTGGCATCAGGAGATGTTGTGGCAGGTAACATTCTCGTCGCCTCTTATCCCGCAGTAGCATTGTTTGATTCGGGATTATATCTGCATAATTTGCAACACGGCTAGGAATAAAATTCGAGGCATTGCCAGGGAGGTTGAATATACTCACTGGCAATGGGCTCGTAGGAGTTAGTAGAGTTATTCTAGCGTGTAGCGTTGTAGTTTACGAGCATTCCTTACCCGCCCGGTTGATAGAATTTCTTGTTGGAAATTTCGACGTTATCTTAGGCATAGACTGGCTGAAAGACAGTCATGCGACAATAGATTGTCGTAGAGGGAGTGTATCTTTTGATATTCCAGGCATGAAGAGATTCATCTTAGTCAGATCAGAGGCAACTCAACAAGAGCATGGAGTAATAACGACAATGGAAGAAGTTCAAGTTCCAAAGGTAGTTGAAGAATTTCTAGACGTATTTCCCGAAGAACTTCCAGGGCTACCACCGATTAGAGATATTGAGTTCAGTATAGAATTGATACCTGGAACTAAACCGATATCAGATCGAGTTTACAGAATGGCGGATTCAGAGCAAGCCAAGTATATCAGCACATAGAGGAACTGAAGGAGAAGAAGTTCATCCAAGCTAGCGTGTCACCATGGGCAGCACCAGTAGTACTTGTGGAGAAGAAGGATGGGTCATCCAGATTGTGCATCGATTACAGGAAGCTTAACGCAGCAACAGTGAAGAACAAGTACCCACTACCCAGGATCGATGACTTATTTGATCAGTTGAGCAAAGCTAGAGTTTTCTCCAAGATAGATCTTCGTTCAGGGTATCATCAAGTGAGGGTTCGGAAGGAGGACATTCCCAAGACAGCATTCAGGTCAAAGTATGGGCATTACGAATTCTTAGTAATGCCGTTTGGTTTGACCAATGCTCCAGCAATCTTTATGGATTTAATGAATCGCATCTTTATGCCGTACTTGGATCAATTTGTCATTATGTTTCTCGACGACATTCTCGTATATTCTGTCAGTGAAGAGGAGCATGAAGACCACCTCAGGAAAGTGTTACAGGTTCTGAAAGAGAACCAGTTGCAGCAAGTGTGAGTTTTGGTCGGATCACATTTCATTTTTAGGTCATATCATATCAGGTGCTGGAGTAGCAGTGGATCCCAAGAAGGTAGAAGTAGTAGAGAGTTGGCCAGTACCCAAGACCGTAGCTGATGTACGAAGTTTCTTGGGATTGGTAGGATATTACCGAAGGTTCGTATCAGACTTTGCAAGGCTTTCAGCACCTATGACCCGCTTGACACGAAAAGATGTACCATTCATCTGGTCGGCAGAATGCCATGCATCATTTGAGAATCTGAAGCAGAAGTTGATATCAGCGCCTATTCTTACATTGCCAGTTGGACCCGAAGGTTTTACCGTTTATTGTGATGCGTCAGGTAAAGGACTTGGATGTGTCCTCATGCAGCATGGAAAGGTGATAGCATACGCATCTAGGAAACTCCGAGACCACGAGAAGAATTATCCGACTCATGACTTGGAGTTGGCAGCAGTAGTATTTGCTTTGAAGCTATGGAGGCATTACTTTATTGGTGATCGAGTGGACATGTACACAGACCACAAAAGTCTGAAGTACATCTTTTACTCAGAAGGCTGAACATGAGGCAGAGAAGATGGTTGGAGTTGATCAAGGACTACGACGGGAGCTTCAGTATTATCCAGGCAAGGCTAATGTGGTAGCAGATGCTCTCAGCAGGAGAGGCGGCACATTTATGTGACACCCAGAAGCACATTTTAGAAGACCTTCAGGAGATGGGCATCGAGGTTATACTTCCTTGTGATAGGAGTTCTGGCGAGTCTACAAGTTTAATCCG
>JANAVB010021579.1:0-2500 GCA_029216955.1 Iris pallida
GTGGGCCTGACAGGCCCTATCGGCCGCACGGGACGGAGGAACCCACGAGTGCTGCAGTTTCTGCGCACGCAAACAATTTCGTGCACGGCGTGGCGGACAGGCCCGACTCGGCGCACGGGACGGAGGAACCACGAGTTGCTGCAGTTTTGCGCACGCAAAACAGTTTCGTGCACGGCGTGGGCCTGACGGCCCTATCGGCCGCACGGGACGGAGGAACCCACGAGTTGCTGCAGTTCTGCGCACGCAACAGTTTCTGGCCGGCGTGGGCGTGACAGGCCCTATCGGCCGCAAGGGACGGAGGAACCCACGAGTTGCTGCAGTTTCTGCGCACGCAAAACAGTTCTGTGCACGGCGTGGGCGTGACAGGCACTATCGGCCGCACGGGACGCAGAAAACGCATGCGTTGCAGCAGTTTTGCGCGCGCGAAGAATTTCTGCGCACGGCGTGGGCGTGACAGGCCCTATCGGCACCACGGGACACAGAAATGCAAGCGTTGCAGCGCACACGAAGAATTCCTGTGCACGGCGTGGGCCTGACAGGCCCTATCGGCACCACGGGACACAAAAATGCAAGCGGTTGCAGCAGTTTCTGCGCATGCGAAGAATTCCTGTGCACGGCGTGGGCCTGACAGGCCCTATCGGCCGGCACGGGACACAGAAACGCAAGCATTGCAGCAGTTTCTGCGCGCACGAACAATTCTGTGCACGACGTGGGCCTGACAGCCCCTATCGGCCGCACGGGACAGAGGAATGCAAGCGTTGCAGCAGTTTCTGCGCACACGAACAATTCCTGTGCACGGCGTGGGCTTGACAGGCCCTATCGGCCGCACGGGACACAGAAACGCATGCGTTGCAGCAGTTTCTGCGCGCACGAAGATGTTCTGTGCACGGCGTGGGCCTGACATGCCCTATCGGCTGCACGGGATCGACCGGGTGCGCATATGCTGCGGTTTTGTGTGCCTCGCGGCACTTCGTTTGCCCCGCGGCAGATTCCTGCCCACGGCGTGGGCCAGGCTGCATCGGCGAGCACGGGCGCGGCCTGCGGCTGCGCGCGAAAAATGACAAGCTCCTCAAGCACTTTGGTCCCCCGGAATCATCCCCACAATAAAACTGCAAATCTATTATAGGGGAGTAGGTGGTGAAGGGGGGATGTTCGTCGGCCAGGGCGCGCGCACGGCGCGTCGAACGGCTCCACGCTCGCGGCCATTTAGCGAGAGCGCGGCGCTGCGAATTTTGCTGCGCGACGATTCGCGGCGTTTTCTGTCGCGCGACAATTTCTGCCCACGGCGTGGGCTTGACGGGGCTATCGGCCGCACGGGACTGAGGAATGCGAGCGTTGTTGCAGTTTCTGTGCACACGAAGAATTTCTGTGCACGGCGTGGGCCTGACAGCCCTATCGGCCGCACGGGACAGAGGAATGGAAGCGTTGCAGCAGTTTCTGCGCGCACGATTAATTCTGTGCACGGCGTGGGCCTGACAGGCCCGTCGCGCCGCACGGGATACCCTCAAGTTGCAGCAGTTACTGCGCACGCAACCAGTGTCCGTGCACGGCGTGGGCCTGACATGGCCTATCAGCCGCACGGGGGACGGAAATGCAAGCGTTGCAGCAGTTTCTGCGCATGCGAAGAATTTCCGTGCACGGCGTGGGCCTGACAGGCCCTGTCGGCCGCACGGGACACAGAAACGCATGCGTTGCAGCAGTTTCAGCGCGCACGAAGATTTTCTGTGCACGGCGTGGGCCTGACAGGCCCTATCGGCTGCACGGGATCGACCGGGTGCGCATATGCTGCGGTTTGTGTGCCTCGCGGCACTTCGTTTGCCCCGCGGCGGATTCCTGCCCACGGCGTGGGCCTGACAGGCTGCATCGGCGAGCACGGGCGCGGCCTGCGGCTGCGCGCGAAAATGACAAGCTCCTCAAGCACTTTGGTCCCCCGGAGTCATCCCCACAATAAAACTGCAAATCTATTATAGGGGAGTAGGTGGTGAAGGGGGGGATGTTCGTCGCGCGCCACAATCCCGTGCGCGCGGGGGTGCACGCGCGTCGAACGGCTGCCCGCGCGCGGCGATCCAGCGACCGGGCGCTTGCTGGCTTTGGGTGCGCGACGGTTCGCGACGTTTTCTGTCGCGCGGCAGTTTCTGCCCACGGCGTGGGCCTGACAGGCTGCATCGGCGAGCACGGGCTCGCGGCGGCGCGCTGAGGCGACCAGCGCATCGAACGGCTGCACGGGCCGCCCGCCTCGCTCGCGTCCCAGCGCGAGGCGAGGCGTTGCAGCTGTTTCTGCGCGCGGCGCGCAGCTCTCAGCCCGTGCGACAGAATCTGCCGCAACTCGTGCCAGTTTCGAACCCCCCCGACCGAGCGGGAGGTTGGCCGCGTTTTCCCCCAAAATGACAAGCTCCTCAAGCACTTTGGTACCCCGGAGTCAGCCCAACAATAAAACTGCAAATCTATTATAGGGGGAAGCGAGTTGAGCTGAAATTTGGGCGGCGCAACAAATTTTGAG
>JANAVB010021579.1:22500-30000 GCA_029216955.1 Iris pallida
AGTATCGCTTGGTCGGGAAAGAAGATACACTTAGAGTGTCTATCGATAGGAATGCTATCGAGTTAACGCTTAGGCGTACACGAAGGATTGACTTGGATTTCGAGATATAGTGCGAACGACTTTGTGCATCGGTACGACGCGAGCGACTACGCTAGCGATTCGTCAAACGATTCTAAAGGATGTCTTAGCGCACTGACACGAATGTGATTGAGGACTAGATCGTATAGCTTGAATCCGAGTGGTGTATGTGATAGGTTCGAAGAAGAATAAGAATGAGTGTCGACGACTAGTCGAGTGGCTCGAGTCCGAGTGGTGTATGTTTCGTCTTGGAAATTGTTCGAGTGAATATTAAGGATTACGAGTATAGTCGGCGAGGCGATGCGATCGCGCAAAGCCTTAGAACGTGTCACGCTTAGTTGGTCGTGACTTCGAATGTCCCGAACGAGCATCTCGTTCAGGACAACTTGTGAATGAGCAATGCGAGTTAGAAAACCGATTCGGAACGATGAGTGAAATTGAATGGTCTTGATCGAGGAAACTTAAAGGATCGCGCGTGCGATATCGGATTGATGCAACTGAATTATAACTTGAGTTTTGAATAACGATCTTGAAACGAGCTTGAGGAAAAGCGACTGAACTTGATCTTGAGTATCAAGAAAATTGAGGATTTCCAACTCGGGCAATGGCATCAGTCGCACGACTCGAAATTAGTTGCAAAAGAAGATCGTCAGGTTACGCATATCGTCGATGGTATTGAGGCGTATCAAAGATCGATATACGATAACTCGGGGGCACTCTGACTCGGCGAATGACGGTCGTGCAAATGTCATTGTTCCGTTGGACGCTATACTTGAAATATTAAAAATGTGTCGAGGAAAGGATAGACTTGGCTCGAGGACTTTCTAAGTTGAACGAATGACGATCGAACTATCGAACTTGGCTTGGATGAAAACTGGAATGTTTGGATTTGCTTTGTTGATAACCACAACGTTGACGTTCTTGTCTTATGCGAGCGCTACTCCAGCCTCGTACATGCGTCACGCCGATTAGGGCGATCACTCTGCGTGAGCGCTGGTGTGGTGATTCATACAGCGGGAGTGGTCGAACTTGCACGGTGCGACAGATTGTGCTTTGACTTGTGGCTTGACACGAAGTTAGACTCGAGACTGAATTGGTGTGCTTGTCGATTGAACTTGAGGATTGAGTAGGTCCAATCCGCGTATCGAGAATGAATGAGTCTAAACTCAAACAAGAGTTACGCCCCGATGAGAATGATTATTCCGCGGGAGCGTTGCGTGGTGATTCATGAACCGCCGTGGATAATCGAACTCGCGTGAGATTGGGGCGCAACGTATTGTCGAGCGAGACGACCTCGTAATCGAATACATGAATTGGTTAGAATTGGTGATTGAACGGAATTTGAATTCTGTGCAACGAACGCATTGATGCGAATAGGTGATCGTGCTCGATGTTTAGAAATCTGAGTGACTGCGAGCTTGGGTAGAAAACCCGTATGATCGACTTTGGTTTGACCCTAGGATTGGGGTCAGTGTTGGCATTATTGTTGGGGAACTATGATTCCAATCCTGACATTGACTTAGCCTCGAAAAGAAATAGCCTAGCGATTAGGCGAGACGTCCTGTTGCAAGTGTTAGCTAATCGAAAAGATTGATCTTGAGGATTGGAATGCATGGAAATCACGAATGTAGGAAACCCTGCTCACGAGATTCGGCTGACATGCATATATTTCAGGGACGCCTGGGTATGTGCACGATGCGACTCGAGTGAGAATGACAAATTTTCTATCATGCGGCTTGGCTGAATACATGTATTCTGGGGACGCTTGGAATGCGTGCACGATCCAGCCAAGTGATACGACGAGTTCAAGCAAGGCTTGAAAGATGGGAGTGTGTCGAGATCTTGAAATTATGTTAACGGAAAGATTGATAGTCGTGCGAGCGTGGCCCGCAATCGAAAGAACGCGTAGGTGTGTGCGTACGATTAAGTCTTGGCCATAGAAATGGTAGGATGGCTTGCCTTCAGGAAAGTCTCGAGGACGAGACTTGTTCTGAGTGGTGTATGTTGTAGTGCCCCGTCCCGCAAAGTCAATCGGAGGAATCGAAACGCCGACGGCAGTTCGGCCTTAGCCTTGCAACGGCTTGCTCGAGACATCGCTCAGGTGGGGTAGTTTCGGTGAACTCTCCTCATCTTTGCCTTCACATAATAAATCGTGTTTTCAACTTGCACAAGTTAGGCTTGATAATAAAAGCTACGCATCCACATAGCTAAGGGAATAATCCCGACGGTCTGAATCGAGTTAGAACATGGAAAACGTCCCACGGTCGGCTTAGAGTTGGTGCACGGCGTGCTTTGAAAATGACACTCGATCCTTCGTCCCGTGGCTTGGGAGAAGGAAAGTTGGTCTGCGGTACAAAAGCTGAGAGTTAGCCTAAGTCATAGGCGTCGCCCGCACAAATGCTTGCTAAAGCATGCACGGTCCCGTCCCGCAAGGCTTGGCATAGCCTTTGCTCGTCCCTTGGGTTAAGTTGTAGGCTTGAGTGAGTTAGGCAAAGTAATGCCGGTCGTACCTAAGTTATTCTACGTGCTGTCCCGCTCATTCTGCGGTTGTCAAGTTAAATAGTCCCACGATTCCCAAGGCCCGTCATATGAGTATGACATGGGCGATAGCGTCGCGTAGAACACGAGTCGGTTTAAGGCACGAGCCACGGTTGGTTCAGTGGAAAGTTATCCACGGTCGGTCGACACTTAAAGGAAACACGCTATGTTCAAGTTAAGTTGGAAGGCTATGCAGTAGCCGTTCCCTGAGTTCAAAGAATGTTAAGTCTAAGCGATGGTTAGTCGCCGAGGCAACCCTGGTTAGGGGCTCTGCAAAGGAAGTATGAAAAATAGAAAGAGTAAAACAACCAAGTAAATGAATTGATCACATAACAAGCCCAAACTGTATCCTAAAACACTCCATGTAACCCTTATGAACTTGGGCAACTTGTCGACAAGGGGTGGTTTCTTCGAGCGGAATTCCGGGGCCACGGGACCGTCTCGGCCTAGGAAGAAACTGGTTGTAGCCGCGCTGTTTATGCAACGCCGGTAAGGCATCGGTAAGACGGGGACTTGCATCGGGGCTCGCTACCTGCGTTGCAGGGGTCCCGTATTACCAGGCTACGTCCAAGGCGGCTGGTTAGGCCAATCCCATAACAAACACTTAATAATAACTGTTGTTTTCAACTAACATGGTAAGTTTTGTGTCGGCACGGGCGGAAATCCGTGTGCGTGCCTTTGGATTGAGTTGAGTATGCATGAGTTAAAAAGACACAATGTCTGAGCTTAAGATTTGACTACAGCGAAGGCGACGTGCTTCGGCACGAGATGTGGCGTCGAGTGTTAAGTTGCGAGTTAAGTCAAAAATGGCCGTAGGGCTAGTTGTGTGAAGTTACGTTGAGTTGCTGGGCACGACCTCGAAATATGAGGCACGGCCGCGTTGTCACAACACAAGTATAGGCAAGACTAAGCGAGGAGGCGTTGCCTCAGAATTATCGATGCACGAATCGAGTTCATGGCACGACCGAGTCGTTACGTCCCAGAGTTTGGCACAAAAGACAAGTATAAGTCGGTGCGTCGACAATGCAAGCACGAGAAAGGTCTAGAGGCAAGGAAATGGAGTCCTTCGTGTAGCTGCGTCTCTGATTATGGCCGTAAGGCAAACACGACTTGATAGGTTACGTTGTTGGCACGAGGAGTGGTCTAGTGACAAGTATGAGTTAACGTTGACATTGCAAGCACGGGATGGTTCTGACACACAAGTTGCGCTAAGGCGCCGGTCCTAAAACTGATCCTAAGGCAAGACTAGAAAGACAATCGAAAAGGGATTTAAGCTGCACAAAGTAAATGAACGTGTAGGTTTTGTATGGGTGGGCGAGGAGCTCACTCCACCAGTACAGTGGTACTGACACCCACACAGTGTTTCATGTGCAGGCACAGGTAGAAGCTCGTGGCGCGGAGCTCGCTTGGATGCGTCGAGGCACGGAGTTCCTTGGCAAGTCGAAGCGTGCGGTCGCGTGATCTGAAGACTTATACAGGACATAATGTATGGACATCGCCTTCCGAAGCTTCCGCTGGATTCAAGTATTGTATCGAGAGATGAGAGAGAGCAGAGTGACTTGTAAATGAGAGAAAAGTGAGCCTGAGAGACTTGTAATTTGGCCTTGCGCCCACAGATGTAATCTTGTATTCAATATCAATAAAAGAGATTCTTTTGAATGACTTGTGTTCATGTGTTCTTCTTTAATTCCGCTGCTATAAATCAATGTCTCTGCACGGGACTTCTGTGCGACGACCCCGTCGCAGCCGCTGTAATCGGCCGTTATGGAATCCGCCTTGCACGAGCGCAATCTAGGCTCGTGCGGCATCACGCCTTAGCGAGGACGATCGCTCCTACGGGAGCGGGGCGTGACACTATCGGTGCGCCCGGCCGGCTCAGTAGCTCCTCCTACCTACTGCCACCCTCCCGTCGGATCCGAGAAGGAAGGAAGGGTCCTTCTCCCTTTCTTTCTTTCCCATAAAACACTAACTAAAACGGCGGCCGGGGTGCGAGAACCCACGAACAAGATCGGGAGAGAATACGCACGCATAGAAAAGACAGACACGTGAGTACGCACGTGACGGACAAGAGAATGCATTTACATCTCCCCGGACGGAGGACCCTACTAATACTACTAGCGTGTGTCCGGGGACAACGAGAAACCGACGCCAAGGCTTTACGTACTACGTACTAATCTAGTACGTGCAGCAGGAGACACAACATTTCTGCGCACGGCGTGGGCCTGACGGGCCCTATCGGCCGCACGGGACAAACAGAGGAACCTATAGCTGCCGCAGCAATTTCTGCGCACGCAAACAGTTTCTGTGCACGGCGTGGGCCTGACAGGCCCTATCGGCCGCACGGGACGGAGGAACCCACGAGTTGCTGCAGTTTCTGCGCACGCAAACAATTTTCGTGCACGGCGTGGGCCTGACAGGCCCGATCGGCCGCACGGGACGGAGGAACCCACGAGTTGCTGCAGTTTCTGCGTACGCAAACAGTTTCCGTGCACGGCGTGGGCCTGACAGGCCCTATCGGCCGCACGGGACGGAGGAACCCACGAGTTGCTGCAGTTTCTGCGCACGCAAACAGTTTCTGCGCACGGCGTGGGCGTGACAGGCCCTATCGGCCGCACGGGACGGAGGAACCCACGAGTTGCTGCAGTTTCTGCGCACGCAAACAGTTTCTGTGCACGGCGTGGGCGTGACAGGCACTATCGGCCGCACGGGACGCAGAAACGCATGCGTTGCAGCAGTTTCTGCGCGCGCGAAGAATTTCTGCGCACGGCGTGGGCGTGACAGGCCCTATCGGCACCACGGGACACAGAAATGCAAGCGTTGCAGCAGTTTCTGCGCACACGAAGAATTCCTGTGCACGGCGTGGGCCTGACAGGCCCTATCGGCACCACGGGACACAAAAATGCAAGCGGTGCAGCAGTTTCTGCGCATGCGAAGAATTCCTGTGCACGGCGTGGGCCTGACAGGCCCTATCGGCCGCACGGGACACAGAAACGCAAGCATTGCAGCAGTTTCTGCGCGCACGAACAATTTCTGTGCACGACGTGGGCCTGACAGCCCCTATCGGCCGCACGGGACAGAGGAATGCAAGCGTTGCAGCAGTTTCTGCGCACACGAACAATTCCTGTGCACGGCGTGGGCTTGACAGGCCCTATCGGCCGCACGGGACACAGAAACGCATGCGTTGCAGCAGTTTCTGCGCGCACGAAGATTTTCTGTGCACGGCGTGGGCCTGACATGCCCTATCGGCCGCACGGGATCGACCGGGTGCGCATATGCTGCGGTTTGTGTGCCTCGCGGCACTTCGTTTGCCCCGCGGCAGATTCCTGCCCACGGCGTGGGCCTGACAGGCTGCATCGGCGAGCACGGGCGCGGCCTGCGGCTGCGCGCGAAAAATGACAAGCTCCTCAAGCACTTTGGTCCCCCGGAATCATCCCCACAATAAAACTGCAAATCTATTATAGGGGAGTAGGTGGTGAAGGGGGGATGTTCGTCGCGCGCGCGCACGGGGGGGCGCACGGCGCGTCGATCGGCTCCACGCTCGCGGCCATTTAGCGAGCGCGCGCTTGCGAATTTTGCTTGCGCGACGATTCGCGGCGTTTTCTGTCGCGCGACAATTTCTGCCCACGGCGTGGGCTTGACGGGGCCTATCGGCCGCACGGGACTGAGGAATGCGAGCGTTGTTGCAGTTTCTGTGCACACGAAGAATTTCTGTGCACGGCGTGGGCCTGACAGCCCCTATCGGCCGCACGGGACCGAGGAATGGAAGCGTTGCAGCAGTTTCTGCGCGCACGATTAATTTTTGTGCACGGCGTGGGCCTGACAGGCCCTGTCGGCCGCACGGGATCGAGGAACCCTCAAGTTGCAGCAGTTACTGCACACGCAACCAGTGTCCGTGCACGGCGTGGGCCTGACATGGCCTATCAGCCGCACGGGGGACGGAAATGCAAGCGTTGCAGCAGTTTCTGCGCATGCGAAGAATTTCCGTGCACGGCGTGGGCCTGACAGGCCCTGTCGGCCGCACGGGACACAGAAACGCATGCGTTGCAGCAGTTTCAGCGCGCACGAAGATTTTCTGTGCACGGCGTGGGCCTGACAGGCCCTATCGGCTGCACGAGATCGACCGGGTGCGCATATGCTGCGGTTTGTGTGCCTCGCGGCACTTCGTTTGCCCCGCGGCGGATTCCTGCCCACGGCGTGGGCCTGACAGGCTGCATCGGCGAGCACGGGCGCGGCCTGCGGCTGCGCGCGAAAAATGACAAGCTCCTCAAGCACTTTGGTCCCCCGGAGTCATCCCCACAATAAAACTGCAAATCTATTATAGGGGAGTAGGTGGTGAAGGGGGGGATGTTCGTCGCGCGCCACAATCCCGTGCGCGCGGGGGGTGCACGGCGCGTCGAACGGCTGCCCGCGCGCGGCGATCCAGCGACCGGGCGCTTGCTGGCTTCGGGTGCGCGACGGTTCGCGACGTTTTCTGTCGCGCGGCAGTTTCTGCCCACGGCGTGGGCCTGACAGGCTGCATCGGCGAGCACGGGCTCGCGGCGGCGCGCTGAGGCGACCAGCGCATCGAACGGCTGCACGGGCCGCCCGCCTCGCTCGCGTCCCAGCGCGAGGCGAGGCGTTGCAGCTGTTTCTGCACGCGGTGCGCAGCTCTCAGCCCGTGCGACAGAATCTGCCGCAACTCGTGCCAGTTTCGAACCCCCCCGACCGAGCGGGAGGTTGGGCGCGTTTTCCCCAAAAATGACAAGCTCCTCAAGCACTTTGGTACCCCGGAGTCAGCCCAACAATAAAACTGCAAATCTATTATAGGGGGAAGCGAGTTGAGCTGAAATTTGGGCGGCGCAACAAATTTTGAGTAGGTGCGGCTTTGCGGGCAAAATGGGATTG
>JANAVB010021580.1:0-33021 GCA_029216955.1 Iris pallida
GCAGCAGCAGTAGCAGGTATTAGCAGCAGCAGCAGCAGCAGCATTACCCCCCCCCCTCCCCATTTTTACCCCCTTTAATCCCCATTTACCCCTATATATATATACCGTATATATACCAATATACCCATTATATACCTATATATAAACACATATATAACCCCCTAAATGGCCCTATATTGGGTATGTTTGAGTGAGATTAGAGTAGGGGTGAGCATTCGGTTTATTCGGTTCCAACCGAACCGAATAAACAAAAACAGAATTGGACCGAAACCGAATAAGCAAAACCGAAACCGAACCGAATTGGTCAATAACCGAACCGAATTAAAACAGTTCGGTTTATTCGGTTTTGTGTTTTTTGTTAATATATATAATAACTAAAATACCTAGATATATTCAGTATATACCTATAACATATACCTATATATTTAGTATATACCTATAATAACACACACACACACACACACACACATATATATATATATAAACTAAATTTCTTATTCGGTTTTCGGTTTTGGACCGAAACCGAATCCCAAAACCGAAACCGAAACCGAATAAGAAAATTTAGTATTTTCAAAACCGAAACCGAACCGAATTTTTTCAAAACCGAACCAAATTCCTTATTCGGTTCGGTTTCGGTCCACAATCGAATAATGCTCACCCCTAGATTAGAGTGAGTTAGGATTGTTAGTTAGAGTAGCACAATGTTAGAAATATGGGATATGGAGATAAGTGGTATGTTAGTACTAAGGAGTTAGCCATGAATACTAGATGGGTTAGATGGTTAGGTAGCAAGTTAGTATTGGTTAGATAGTTAGCGTTTAGTATTCTAGTTAGAGTTGGAGTCGTGTGGTTCTTGAGAGTATTCTTGAGATACCAAATTGGTATCATGAATCTTCATTACCTTAAGGTAATAAGATTTTACCTTTTTGACTTTTAAATATCAAGATACCGTGATACGATATCGAGATTCTAGGAGAGGGTTTAATACCATAATAGAGAGTGGGGAAAAGCTTAGGATAAAGTAGGAAAGCCTATAGTGGGGGTTAGAAGCTAAAGTGAGATTTTACCAAGGTAAAGGGTGAGTTAAACAACATGGACCGTAAGATGGACATGATGTCCACCTTACCTAGGAAACTTGGTAGGTAATGTTAGTATAGGTTAGTATCCTACTACCCTAGGAAGCCGGGAGTGAAACTCCTAAGGAAAAGCTACTTGGCCTTAGTGTTAGAGTGGAAAGGGTAAACGGGGCATGTTAGGATAATACCCATTTCACAACATATGAGTTTAATACCTTAACATATAGCTATAATTAGGATATTATGGTTGGTAATGGTTAGAAATAGTGGACTTGGACTAGTTTTGACCTTGGCTGACCACGGTTGACTATTTTAACCAAAAGTCAACCGAAAGTCAACCGTAGCCTAAAAATTGATTAGAACTTGACCAAACTTGACCAGTTGATTCAAAGTCAACTGTTAGTCAACGTTAGTCAAGTTTGACCTAAAGTTGACCTAGAGTTGACCAGAGTTGACCAAAAATCAACTGTAAGTCAACCGTTGACTTAAATCAACCTTGTTTGACTTGCATTGACCTAGTTTGACTTTGTTAGGCCTGGTATGACTTAGATTGACCCTGTATGATCTAGTTTGACATTGTTTGACCTAGTTTGACTTAGTTTGATGTGTCTTGACCCAGTTTGACTCAGTATGACTTAATTTTACTTCCAAACGATTATATTGATATAGTATTCCATCTATAGGTCCTCGAGGCACTGTTCTTGGACTCAGTCGACTTATCCATCACATTACAGGCGAGTACATTCTCTGATAACTGTTCCAATTTATGATAATTGTTGTAATTCATGTAATTAGTGTAGATATGCTTGTTCTCGACACATTGGTCACACAGATTTGGTATTCATGGATCCTGACATGAGATGTTATTCCTCATTATCTTGGTATGCCTTGTGCAAGCCCCCTTATAGTTCTTGTGCAGTATATGAACACCGATTCATGAGGAGACTTGCTCCCTTCTTATTTGGATCCACTCTACCAGTCGGGACGGGGAGTACTAGTGTAGATGTGTGGTCAATATCCACCTTGTTTATTCTTATAAACCTTGTGAATGCCAATCCTACACCATACGTATGATTGGCTAGCTCATGACCTTGTGCAGACCCAAGCCGGCCACATATTGTAGCTAGTACTCACACACCTAGATAGATGATTCTTCATTCTTGTACATGCCATGATCAGTTTTACTTCCCTTGTTCTAGCTCTAGATTTATAGCTTACCTTGCCATGATACTCACATGTATATTCCATGATTTCTTGTATATACTCTCTATTTACAGTCTTATAGCTTTTGTCATATCTTGTGAACTATTGTTAGTTGATTGTACTCGTTCCATCCTGACTGGATATGTTGACAAAATATTACAGATGCTGATGAGGAGGATTGCTGTACCTACTACGGTCCGGTTGACGTAGTGGGCTTAGACTTGGAGACCTTGGTTCAGCAGGGCTTAGCTTCACCCGACGAGCCTCTAGCTTAGTTTAGTTAGAGTTGATATTTTGGACTGGACCTTGTCTCCAGCTTGCTACTTATGTTATGATATTATATTTTGGGATTGTATAACCATATTACTCTGTGACTCTTTCTATATGTTGAGCTAGATTTTGTACTTGTGATTATATCTACCTAGTTTTCGTACCATGATTCTTCCTTCTAGATTGTGATTGAGTTATCAGTATTTTATACTATATTCTTTCGTGCGAAGATGACAGGTTATTATATACTATTTGTTAGCTAGTAGACCTACATCGTTCTATGCCGTTTTTACGGTGTAGGCTGGGCATTGTCACGCACTTGTGCCCCTACCTAGGGTGCGGGTCGTGACAGCCACCCACCTGAGCGAGGAGTTGCCTCGACCGAGCAGTACTTCAAGACGCCGTTGCATGGCTAAGTCCGAACGCCATCGGCGTTTCGATTCCTCCGATTGACTGAGCGGGACGGGGCATTACATTCACCCCCTTTAGGGTTCCTACATATCAAGCATTTATGCAGGCGACGCCTATGACTTAGGCTAATTCATAGCTTTATGGCGAAGACCAACTTTTCTTCCCCCAAGCCACGAGACGAAGGACTGAGTGTCATTTTTGAAAGCCATCGTACAATATTTCTAAGCCGATCGTGGGACCTTTTTTCATGTTCTAACCTAGTTTGACCCAAGTTGGGATTATTCCCTTAGCTATGTGGATTCGTCTCCTTTATTATCAAGCCTACTTGTGCATTTTGAAAACTTTTGTTTTATTAGTGCGAAGGCCAAGCTGAGACAAGTTCACCGAAGCCACCCACCTGAGCGAGGAGTCGCCTCGACCGAGCAAGACTTCGATTAGGCCGTTGCATGGCTAAGTCCGAATGTCGTCGGCGTTTCGATTCATCCGATTGACTGAGCAGGACGGGGCACTATAGGTGGTGGGGAGTAGTGGCAGTGGTGGGGGAAGACGTGGCGACGGAAGAGAGAAGGAGATAGTGGTGGTGGTAGGGAGTGGTGGCGGTGGTGGTGGGAAGATTTGATTTTTTTGGGGGGAAAAATATAACAGAGAGAGAGAGAGAGCTGATTTATATAAAAAAATTAGGGGGGTAACCATACCTAGATTTTTGACTTACAACAACTATCCAAACACCAAACCAATTTTTCTTCCTCTTGAAGCACAAAAAAAGTACTCTATCCAAACATATTTTGGTAAGTGCCACTTGATGCAAGTGCCCTGCAACCCATCATGATCCAAGTGCACTTTCACACTTCCAAAGAGTTATATCTATCCAAGCAGCCCCTTAGCCTATATGCTGTCTGAGGACCTTATATCTTGATCCATCTGTCTGACAAAGAACGTTGTAGGTTTTGAAACAACACATTTTGTTATCCAATATGATTGAAATATAATTAATACACTTGGATTCTTTAATAGCAAAAAAATATATATAAAGGGATATTTAGTAATAGGGTCTCACTAAATATGAATATTATGATTTGGATCTCGAAAATGAGTTATATTAGAATTTGAATCTCGAAATCACTATTTATTAGCATAAGTGAATAGTAATTTCGAAATCCAAACTGTACGTTGTTCGTATTCGAACTCAAATTCTAATATTGGGTAAAGTACATTTAAACCCTCCCTAGAGTTGCCTCGTTTGCAAAATAAGACCTTTTAGAAAACTTAAGCAGTTTGCACCTCCCAAAAAACCTGTTTTGTTTAGAATGGTATAGGAGCGTAAAAAGTGCTTCAGAGAAAGAGTCAAAGAGATGAATCATTTCATTCATAAGTGATTGGTTTTACGCCAAACAAAGCGGTTAATCTCTTTACGCCCAAGACAAGGCTAATCACTTTCCGCCTAAAGCAGGCTGATCACTTTACGCTCGGATCTACACCCATGGTTTTACGCCAAGGACGGATCAGCCACTCTTACGGTGGACAAAACTGTCAAATCTCTCATTTAATGCAAACTCTGACATGGAGATCTTAATGATGGCATATATCACAAAGGGATTTGTTTTATACAGAGACCAATGTTGTCGTTTAGTATGTGGATTGAGCTACTTTACGCTCACACTACGGCTTCTTTTACGCACGAAGACTATACGAGCTTTTACGCTCAACAGCTGACGTGTGCGTAAAGTCTATTTGAGCTACTTTACGCTCAAGATTATTTAACAACCACTTTACGCGGGAAGTCTATGTCAAGGCTATTTTATGCCTAATCTACTGCTTTACGCTCAGAGTACATTGAGGCTATTTTTACGCCCTATTCTCCTCCACCAGCTTGGAACGTGGTCTGCCTACGTGGCTTTCATGCCATTCTTCTCGAAGAACGTATGTACATGCATCATATTCTTACTGAAATGATGGGACACATGTCAACATATGTAGAGGTTGGCTTCGATCGTGGATGGCAGTTGTTAGCATAAAGATGGAACTTTTGCTAAGTTTTTACGCACAAGAGCCCAAGTCTATAAATAGACTTATTTTTCTTATAACACAGGGAGGGAGACAGGAGAGAATACAGAGATCAGAACTTAGAGATTTTGATTCTCCAGAGCATTCTTTTTCAACCTTTCTTTCAGAACAGAGTGAAGCAAAGCAGGAAAGCATTCGACATCGCCATCAGTGCCCAAGTGCGTCGATACCTTTCTGGTGACTTAGTTCTTCCAGTTGTTCTACTTCAAGCAGTGATCTTCATCATCATCATATGGTCCAAGGAACAAAGTGATCATTTACGAATCAGACTTCTACAGCAATACTTTCCCAGAATCAAATTTGTACATCTTGTACTTTTTTTTGTTTTATTTTCAAAAGCCAATTCCTCAAGGCATTTTGTTAAGTAAAACAAAAATGGCGACTCTGCTGGGGACGACCTTCCCCTCTGACAAGGAGGCAATTGCTCAATATGATGATGTTTCGGTCGGTTCGACCAAGAAGACTATGGTTGTACACTTCGACCAGACTGCATACGAAGAAATGCTCCGAGCTGGGGGTGGTTCTCGCTGCTCCAATATTCAAAAATCTCGCAAAGCACGAAAAGTTTGGATTCCTAAATCCAAAGTAGCTGCTGATCTCTCTGTTGCTTCTGATAGCAAGAGAATTCTTCCGACTCCTGTTGTAGGGGCTCCCGTTCGTAACGAGGCAGTCCTTACTTCGGCGTCGCTCTCTAAGTGTGATAATTTGTCTCCCGTCTGTGACGGTGTAGATGATCAGGTTCCACGCCCACTGCGTAAGAACCAGGTTTTACGCTCAGTGGGTAAAAACCAAGTTTTACGCTCAAGGCATAAGAATGAGTCTCCCATTTGTAATGTGGCAGATTCTAATGCTTCTGAGTGTAAAAATAAGTCTCCCGTCTGTGACATGGTAGACACACACAAATTACGCTCTTTGCGTAAAGGAAAGTCTTCCGTCTGTGACGTGGTAGACACACACAAATTACGCTCTTCACGTAAAGGAAAATCTCCCGTCCGTGACGTGGTAGATAAACAATTTTTACGTTCTACGCGTGAAGGTAAGTCTCCTGTCCATGACAGTGTAGATAAAATTTATAAAGATGTTTACACATCTAATGTGAATGTACCTAAACGTATGCAGCGTAAAAATTATGTTGGTAAAACTTCAGTTCTACACCAACAACCTTCTTATACTGCTCTACGCAAAGTACCAAATCTACAAATTACACGCAATAAAAATGGAGTCCTTCGTGCTAAAAAATCTCAAGATTTACGTACACAACTCCAAACGTGTAGAAATGTACAATTTGGTTCTGCGAATGCAGCCAGTAATCTTCTTTATACACATGGTACTAAACGTTTCTCCACCCCTAATGTAATAAAGAAGACTACTCTCTCCACTCCTTCTGACTTACGTGAATTGTTAATGCAAAAGCGTAAGAATAGACAATCTCCGGTGATATTTCCCCAAGAAAAACATCATTGTGATTATCACCAGGTTGTGATCAACTGTTGTTATTCGGCTTCAAAACGATCAGTTTTTGATCGATTAAGTTTTAATTCGCCTCAACATCAAGCTGAAGACCAAGAACATGAGCTGTCATATACATTAGTCAATATGGCGTCTCATACTAACAGAGGACGACATCCGAGACGGAACATGTCCCAAACTCCAGGTCAATAACAGTTCAACAGACTTCTTGATTCTTTTGAGGGGGTATATCAAAATACTCGATCGAGAAGACAAAGACAAATGCAGACTTCTGATTCAGAAGCTGGGGGTACTCAATCTTTTGAGTCCGAGACTGACAGTGTGGATTCATACTTCTATACAAATCCTTCTGTATCTTCAAGAGAGGTTGAATCCTACGCTGTTGGAGATGAACCAGAGACTTCATCCGTTAATACAGAACAGCGTCTCACTGCCGTTGAGCAATCACTAAAAGACATGCTTAACATGGTGCAAAGCATGCATCAGATAATTTTGAATCAGCAAACTGCTCAGCCGACGGTAATAACACCAGTACCAGTAGCAGCACAAACTCAAGATAGTCAAGGGGCTGAAATACCTTTGAATATTCAAGAGCCTGCTGTTAATCAAAATTCTGTATCTCTAGATCCCATCATTCCTGAAGATGTACCACCTCCAGTCGAGGTTACGGTACATCCAACAACCATTCAATCAAATGTGCTTCCTCAAACCAGTGAAGCCATTCAAGCAGTACGTGAACTCAAAGCACAGTTTGAAGTTCTGAGGCACAAAGATCAGCTCCAGAGGTTAGGGATCAAGCAACCTTATCCTCCTCATTGGAATGATGTACCCTTTCCACCGAAATTCAACCACAATCTATGGTTTTGTTCGATGGAAAAGCATCTTCCAGTCAATATATCAATTATTTTGATATTATGACTGTACACTTGCAGAAAGATGACGCTCTTCTCACTCGAGTGTTCATCGGGTTCCTGACGGGTTCGGCCTATGATTGGTATCGAAGTTTACCCGACAATTGTATTTCGTCTTTTGACGAATTTAAGGCAATGTTTCTCTCCCGCTTCTATAAAGGAGGTATGGACATGAACATGTCCTCCTTGATAGAAATCAAACAAAAGGAGAAAGAAGATACTCGGACGTTCATCGAACGTTTTCGACAGGCTACTTTAAAGATGCCTTCTGGTATGCCAGATTCAGTGTTGATTGATACATGCAAGATGAATCTACGACCATTCATCGCTGTTTTTACGGGTTTCCAATTCTCAGATTGGGTTTCGTTCATCATAGCAGCGGTTTCTGCCGAGACCAATGGTAGGTTGGCTCGTGAACATGGGATAATTTTTACCTCAGATGATAGAGGAAAGAAAAGTAATCCTGGTAATAACTCCGGCAATCATAATGTGAAGGGGAAAGATACCCTCATGGTTAATCTCTCCAAGAATAAAAGGATGCTGAATAGTCAGGGATCTTCCAGGCCAAAGGAAGAATACTCTTTTGATGAGAGTGATATCCCAGAGATATTTCAGTGTCTGGTAAAGAGTGGCAAACTTCAGATTCCAGAGCCAAAGAGGCCTAATGAGGTGAATCTAACTGATAATCCCAAATATTGTATCTATCATAGATACGTTAATCATCATACCAGTGCTTGCTATGTCCTGAAGAAGAAAATCCAGGAGCTGATAAATGGCGGTGCTATCGCTTTAACCAATGATGACCATACGGTTACAACCAATATAGTTTCTCTTCAGTTCGGAGATTTTCCTCCACAGCAAGTCCCAGATGAAATTATCCCAATTTCGAAGGCGACGATGAAGATCGTGAATATCCCGCCTGCCAGAGAAGAAGATACAGGATTACTGCCGCTTACACTAAAGAATGGTAAAATCATGTGGGTACATCCTGACTTAGTGCCTGAGTTGGAAAGTGAAGATAAAACTTCAAAATCCAAGAAGGGCAAGAAAGTCAGAACCTGCAACATGATTTCCCATGTTATTCCAGATCCCGATGACTTGGATCACCTATGGGATGGCCTTCCTTTAGAAGATAGACTGAAAGGACTGAACATCTGTCCTCCAAGTCTAGCTCCTCCTACCAAGCTCAAGCTTACTCATCAGCAGTGGTTAGCCATGAATAGTGTTCCTTTATATCGGGCACAACAAGTCTTTGCTGCTTATGAAAAAGCTCCGACAGGGATTCTTCCTCATATTCCGAATCTTTCTCCTCCTGTGACTACAACGACATCTATTCTCCATTCTTCTGAGGTTACAGAAGGTCTTGCTTCTTCCTCTTCCTCTATTGGAACACCTGTCAAAAGTCTGCTGCCCACTCACTTGTATAGTCAACAATCTGTCAATCTCATGAAGAAGATGGATTATGACTTTCAAAAGGCAGAAGGTTTGAATTATGATAAAGGAATACAACTTCCTTTACAGATTCAAAGTTAAAATTCCACTGTTGGATTGGGTTCTGAAGTTCCTCGTAACAATCCACACAAGAAAAAGGCTAAGAGAGGGAAGACAAAATCCTGTAATATGGTACTTCCTTCTCCTGAGTCTGAGGAAGAAACATTTACTGGTACAAGATCCGAAAAAGAGTACCATAAAGACTATGAGGGATCCTCCAAAGAAGCTGAAGATGTAGTGGAGACACTACCAACTCAACCCTCTCCTGTTCCTGCTAAATCTTCCGTGGTTGAAAAGGGGAAACAGAAAGCAGTGCGCTTCGACGTCCCGTTGAAGTCTGCTTCCAGTCAGGGGGTGGTGATGAAGCCTTACAAGTTTGATATTCTGGCTCAGTTGGCCAATACTTCGGCTAGACTATCTATATTTGAGTTGCTTCGCCTTTCCAGAGAAAGCAGAGAGACTTTGAGTGAAGCTTTACTTCAAGCAGATTCATGCTTGGCTCAACTCAAGACTCCTGATAATATACCAGTATCATGTCCACAATGTCATAGTGTGATGGAAGCAATTTCCAACATTACCTTTACACAAGAAGATATGCTGTTGAAGCATAACAAGCATGATAGGCCTTTGTGCTACACTGGATATATTGGATCTACTGAAATTGACAGGATTTACATTGACCCTGGGTCCTTAATTAGCATAATTCTTCAGAGTATGCTAAGACCTCTGAGGATTCCTACTAGTTATTTGACTTACACTAGTACTACGATAGTCGGTTTCAACTCTGACAAGAGCAAACCTTTGGGGAAGATTCGTCTGCAGATTCAGATCGGTGATCTTCGAACCATGGCAACGTTTTATGTTATCAACTCAGACGTCTCCTATAATATCCTTTTAGGGAGACCGTGGATTCATGAGCACAATATTGTACCTTCAACTCTCCACCAATGCTTCAAGTATGTAGATTCCCAAGGAGTCGTGAAGACTGAGTTCGCTGATATCAATCCCTTCAAGGGTGTCGAAGCCTATTTTTCTGATTCAAGGCTTTATAAACAAGAGCATGTGAAAGAGATCAGACATGGTTGAAGATCAATCACCCACCGAGGATCAGTCTATTAATAAAGATCCGCCAGAGGAGCAACCTTTGAAGATCATAGTCAAGGGACGAATCCAATTCCAATCTGTCAATGATCAACCTCTGATAATCAAGGTTAAAGGAAGAACTCAAACTTCATCTGAGGAATCAACAAATATTCCTGCTAAGAGCCAAGTTCAACCTTTTATGATCAAGGTCAAAGGGCGTACTTCTTGTACGAATGATCCAGAACCACCATTAATTGTCAATCTTGGCAAAACTACGCAGAAGACAGATAATGGCCCACTGATGATTAATCCGAAGCATAGCAGTCAAATTGTAAATGATATAAATATTGATCATTCTATACTTTTTGATATCAATGAAGATTTTCTTTTCGAGTATATGGCTGTCAAGTTTATCAAAAGAATGACTTTATCTTCTGATAATCAAAGTCATCGATATAAAGACGACATTGAGCCAGAAGAAACTTTATACCTCGATCATAAGGAAAATTCTTTCCCTCCTCATATAGATGTTGGACATTATGCTCAAAGGTTTCTAACATCTTTTCCTTATCTTCTACCTATGGCCGCTTCATCACAAGCTTGCGTAACTTTTAGACGTTACGAAGAATCTTATTTCGTGGTTCCGTCTGATAAGAAAAACAAGCGCCAAATTGTGTTTGGCCTGGCTAGAAATATTCCTGTTGCTCAGGCTGATGAGCTGAAGGATAAAGACAAAAGAAGAATCCGAATTGACAAATATAGTCAACAATCTATCAAGATTATCCAGAACATAGGATATGATTTGAAGAATACGCAAGGTCTCAATCAAGGCAAGGGTAGACGACTACCATTATGTGGTGATCCGTTTTACCAAAAGACTCGTCATGGGTTGGGATATGATCCGTCCCACACGTTTTATGATGATATACAAGAAGAATTCTCTTCTAGCTCTTCGCAATCATCAGATTCAGAAGAAGTCCAATTCATTGAAACTAATATGTCTCGTTCCTCATATAATGAATCTGGACAAGTATTTTCAGTCAATATGGTTCAAACTGATGGTAAATCTGAGCCATTTGAAAATATCCCCTGAGCCACCATCGGTTCATTTATTTCTCTCATATATATCTTCAACGACATCTGTCTTCTTAATCCCCAGCTACCAAAGTTTGGTTAAGCTGATTACTTGTCTCTTTAGAGAGGGATTTTGATCTCCTATCTTACCAATTGGTATATAAAGTTGGATTTATTATTTATCATGTTTTCATAACCTCTGGATGAATATTAAATCCACCTTCTTTTCCTATCTATCATGTCCATTTGACCTCTGCATAGATATTTACTTTTCTTTGAGTTCTTATGTACTGTCATGATTATATTACCTCTGATAGTATTGTATACTCTAAATAGAAAACAAGATTACATTATCTATCATGTTCATATTACCTCTGGATAGATATGATGTTTTGAGTTTAGAAAACTTGTCATGTTCATATAACCTCTGATAAGTATTTTCTATCTCATACAAAACAAGATTTCATTATCTATCATGTTCATATTACCTGTGGATAGATATAATACGTTGAGTTTAAAAGACTTGTCACGTCCATATTACCTCTGATAAGTGCTTTCTATCTCTTACCTATTGTTTAAATTTCAAATAAACGATAGGATCACAAAACAAATCTTTCATTCATTTCTGGTGGAATCACTACAAAATGAATAAGAGGGAAGATAACAAAGCACTCTCTTAAGGTAGAGTGGAAACATCTTGGAGCAACTTCTTTAATTCTTCTAGCCGTCTGCCACGAGAACTCATAACCTTCTTGGTAGCCTCTGCACGTCGAGCTTCAGGAGTACAAATACAGGAAAGTTCAGCAAAGGTGATTATCAAATTGTCCTTGGTTTCATCAAGGGTTCTGATGGTCGACTCAGCCCCAAAAGCTTGTTCTTCTAAAATTGAGCTTTGGGTGAGGTGCAGATTTCGAATATCGATCATCTTCTCCCTTTCAGCCTTCAAGCAAGCTAGCTCTGCCTCGACTTCGCGGATTCTGTCATTCTTGCTCTGAATATCTATGTTCAAAGCATCATAAGCCACTCTGTGACCATGCAGTGCAGGTTTTATGCCAGCCAAAAAGGCTTTCTCTTTGGCAACCTTCAGACTGTGTTCATGGAGAGCCGTATTATATGTAGTCTCTCGAGCAAGATAATCAGCTGTTAAGGCTTAATACTCCTCCTGAATTAGGCCTTCAACAGTCTCATTTGATAGCCTGAGATATTCTCCAATCGGCTGCTCAAGGTCCTCCACAATTTTCTCCAATGTGGTAGCTCTCTCAATATCATTGAACATGGCAACATTCTTGATAGTCAGAGCCATTGCCGTCTTCAAAATCTCATAGCTGAGACCTTTATTCAGGACCATCTTTATCAAAGTTGCCAGAGTTTTATAAAAAGTTTCAGTATGAATCTCAACTAGGAGATTCATCTCTACGTTGGAACTTGGTGTGGCGGCAATATCTAATAAATCTTTTCTTTGGAGATCGGGAGCAGATGTGGTTAGCATAACAGCAGGATGAGACGAAGTCGTTGCTGTTACTACCGTCATAGCCAATTGATTCTCAGAAGTTTCGAGGATTGTATCTCCAATATCTGCAGATATTGTTGGTGTAACAACAAGCTGAGATGGAGCTATTGTTGTTACTGCTGCTTGATTTCTAGGATTTTCAGAAGCAATGTCTTCAATATTTGTTACTCCAGCTGTTTCTGGAGTTCTGGCGGCGGTAGTATTGATGGATGGGGTAATAGTTGCAGGAGCTGATTCAGGTTCCGGTATTGGCTTGTCAGAAACTGGTACCGGATCAGTAAGAATAGTAGAGGATGTTATTATAACTTCTCCACTTTCTGTTGGTGGCTCAAGCATGCCTTCAGCATCTTCTTCAATCATTTGCTCCACAGGATTTTCCACTGCTTCAGTTGTGGTGAAACTTTTTGCAGCTGATTCTTTGTTCAAGTCAGGTTCTCCTCCAGTAGCCCCATCATCACCTACATTGGAGTCGACTCTAGTCTTCTCTTTGTGCTGGTCCTCAGCAGGAGAAGACACTTCAGATTGTACTTGTTGTGCCTCAAATGATGGAGGATGTTCTTCTTGAGGCTCCATCTCATGCTTTTGTACTCCCTCCTCTTCGGCGTCTGCGTCTTCTGAAGGAGAAGCTTCCTCCCCAAATTCCTCATTTTCCTCATAAATGTCTTCTTCTTGGGGAGGAGGAGGAACCATAGGCTTTGGTGCAATTATGACATCTGCAAAACAAACATGATAAGTTAGTATACAAAATCATGATATATAATTCCGTATAGGTTTTGTATAATACTTGGAATATGTGCGTTTTTTTCAAGATATGTATCATAATTACCATCCCAGTCATCATCCTCGAAGTCAAGAGCTGGCTCGTCTGATGGAATGCGGTCTTGATCAGTGGTAGATACAGTAATAGTACCTTCTGTAGCTTGTGCCTTGGATGGCAAAGATAAATGGAGTGAGGTGCTAAGACGTCCAGGGGACAAAAGTGTTACAGTTTCTGAGCCAACTATTGGTGGAGGGGCTGAAGATCCTTCTCCAGGATGGACTGAGGAAGAACCGACAAGATGATCTTCTTCAATTGAAATGTCATCTTCTGGAGTGTGGGCTCTTGGTTTGGAAGGCCCTTTGGCGGTAGATTTTCTCTTCTTTTCTGGAGATTTCACCAGAGAAGTGGTAGCTGTGTTCTGTTTTTGTTTGCGGGGCTTTCTAATAATTATGGGTCCCGCGGCTACTTCCCCAGCTCCTCTGGGAATTACTGCCAGAAATTCATCTATAACGGCAGTATTGTCTGGTATGTCAGGGGCTATCCTGATAGGCTCTTCAACGTTTCCCTCTTGAGCCCACCGAAGACTTCCTTGCATACTATAACCGTCTTCAAAAGAACGGATAGACGTATAGAAACGAGCATGCGTATGAAGTATATGTAGCTCAGTTGTACTAGTGGCTGTAGATATAGTGAACCTAGCGCCAATACATGCAGCTCCGAAATATCTCCATGCTCGTGCACCGTCGATTAGCTTCCCATAATTATAGAAGCTAGTGGAAGGATTGCCAACATGAAGTTGATCATATCCAAATTGACGAGCGAACCTACTTGGCAAATAAGGCTCGAATGCACAGTTATCTTCATTCCTGTACATCAGATGAGAGGGTCTGATGTACATTAGCCATCGGTAGACAGATCTCGATAACAAGGCTGATTTATCTGCTCTATCTTCAAATTGCACACCGAGATAGTCAGCCGAAACTGGTGGTCTGGTGCAGAAGAAATTCCAGCCATGCGAATAATTTAATGCTGCTCGGGTATCTGCCAACGTTGTAACTCTCTACGTGGATTTGCTAAATTTCTGGAGAAAAATCCTAGCTTCATCCTCAGGGCCTGGTGGCAACAAATTACAATTATGGTGTAGTAACCAACCTATCAGATAGGTGAATGGTAACTCTACCCGTAGAAAATTGTGAGGAGCATTATTGATCAGTTCTTCACCCGAAACCCGTAGACCTACATTTATTCGGCATACCATTGCCGATAACAGGTTAACTCTGTTCTTGAATACCAGACGGACCGCTGGCCACAATACATTGCGGTGAATACGATCCACAGTGCTGATCCCTGGCACGACCCATCTGTGCGGCCATAAGGATAAGAAGCCCGCCAATAAGGCCTTCTTCGACATCTTTTGACTACCCTGCCTCAGGTAGCTTAAAGCTTCAGTCCCCGCAGGGATATCTCCAGTTTTGGTAGACAGATATAGGTCTCGAGCTTTCTGCGACACCATCAATTCCTGAATTAAATCTGCAGGAATTATAGAGCAAGGCTTGATGACCTGAGTCTTGTCTTCTCGAAACCTGCTCTTCTCCGTCCTGGACACTCTATTTTCATGATAAAATAGATAAGTTGTCCATTTTGTAATATATTCCAAATGTGATCCGGTTTCGTACATGCTGGTACAGATCAGATAATGGCACATAAGTTCTTCGTAGACTTGCACCAGCTCGGGATTCTTCTCCCGAATTTCTGCCAATTCCCGATTGGAGGGAATATATTCTTCATACGGGAATTCACCCATTGGTAGCTTCGAGATAAACTGCATCTCATGTAGGGCCAGACCCATCTCACCATGCGGAGTTGCAAAAGTTCCCGTCGAACTCATATAAAATTCTAGTAAAGCCAAGAACAGATTGCCATTCGGTGGAATGCCATAACTAGTAGATGCTACTGCTTCATACAAACCGATGTCGTCCAATTCGGTTTTAAAGTGTGTCATGACCCAGTTGCTGACCTGGATCCAGTTACCACTATAAGGGGTCAGCCACCCTGTCAGCCTAGGGTTAGTCTGAGAATATAAGACTCCTTTCCTTATGAATCTATTTATGAACATGGGAACCTGGACCGGCTGGATGAGAGATGAATCCTCGCTCGGTGTAAACCCAGGCATTAGTCCAGAAAATGGAATAACACCACCACAAGGAGTACTAACATGATAACCCATGTCATTCGCCTTCTCCCTTCTAAAAATGATTCTGCCCGGTCTACCATAGCTACGGGGAGTCAAATTCTACAGCATTTGACGGTAATGGCTAGCATGGACGAAAGCAGATATAGGGTAATCACTGTCCATGTCCGGAAGATACATTACCCTTTCTCTAGATTTAAATACCCAAGCCTCTTTTTTGGGATGAGTCTGTGATTTGTAATCTATCGCATCTCCAAATAAGAAAGCTGGCTTCAGGAATTGTTGATTATCTAGCGACACTTTCCCGTCTATCATGGATAACAACATTCTATCCCCTTGAGCTGCTATCAGTTGTGCCCTCTCTACTGGATATTCAGGGTTCGACTGAGGAAATTGGACATGAGATAAATCTTCCAGATAATTCGAACCCACCATGCCAACTGACGATCCGAAAATTTCTGCGAGAGAGTGAACTTGCAAATCCACTGGTAAAATAACAAAAGAGATCAAGTTAGTTCGAAGTTTTTTATGATTGAAGATATTGACTTTTACGCTTACTAAAAGTTGATGAAAAACTTATGAAGTCTTTGTTCAACAAAGTCTCTCAGTGATTGATGAACTTTACGCTACCACATAGTAATATGAGCGTAATATAACTTTTTACGCTGGCATGTATGAACATGAGCGTAGTTAAGTTTTATGCTAGCACATTAATTGTGGCGTAAATCAAAATTTTACGCTGACACGTGTAACGTGGGCGTATTCTTTTTATCTTTTACGCTAACACGAACAACGTGGGCGTATGTTGTTGTTTCAGCTTTACGCTAACACGTACAACGTGGGCGTAAAAAGCTGAAAGTTTGGGTTATCTTCTTCTTCCTCGACGAATTTTTCCAGCCAGAGAATAGGGTTTTACCCATCATAGGCGGAGCTACAGCCGGGTTGGGATTTCGATGTGGCGTTGATAACTGAATGGGAGTTTTCGCATGGTCAACCGACGACGAATCGGCGGCAAGTTTCTTCCCCTTGTTGCTGGCGGTGGATGATTTCTTTGGAGCCATCGGATCAAAGTGAGGGTTTCGAAGAAAGAAAGGGCAAAGGAATTTGAGAAGATGAGTAAAAGTGTTTTCTCTCTCTGGAAAGACCTATTTATAGAGATATTCAAAAACCGACTGTTGGATATCCCCGCTTTTACGCGGATGACGGTTGCGAATCCCAAATTTTACGCTGACTGATCAAATCTCAACTTTAACGCTTCTGTTCAAAGTATTTCAAATTTTGGAGATATTTAAAAACTTTGAAGGGGGTCTTGTAGGAGCGTAAAAAGTGCTTCAGAGAAAGAGTCAAAGAGATGAATCATTTCATTCATAAGTGATTGGTTTTACGCCAAAAGAGCGGTTAATCTCTTTACGCCCAAGACAAGGCTAATCACTTTACGCCTAAAGCAGGCTGATCACTTTACGCTCGGATCTACACCCATGGTTTTACGCCAAGGACGGATCAGCCACTCTTACGCTGGACAAAACTGTCAAATCTCGCATTTAATGCAAACTCTGACATGGAGATCTTAATGATGGCATATATCACAAAGGAATTTGTTTTATACAGAGACCAATGTTGTCGTTTAGTATGTGGATTGAGCTACTTTACGCTGACACTACGGCTTCTTTTACGCACGAAGACTATACGAGCTTTTACGCTCAACAGCTGACGTGTGCGTAAAGTCTATTTGAGCTACTTTACGCTCAAGGTTATTTAACAACCACTTTACGCAGGAAGTCTATGTCAAGGCTATTTTACGCCTAATCTACTGCTTTATGCTCAGAGTACATTGAGGCTATTTTTACGCCCTATTCTCCTCCACCAGCTTGGAACGTGGTCTGCCTACGTGGCTTTCATGCCATTCTTCTCGAAGAACGTGTGTACATGCATCCTATTCTTACTGAAATGATGGGACACATATCAACATATGCAGAGGTTTGCTTCGATCGTGGATGGCAGTTGTTAGCGTAAAGATGGAACTTTTGCTAAGTTTTTACGCACAAGAGCCCAAGTCTATAAATAGACTTATTTTTCTTATAACACAGGGAGGGAGACGGGAGAGAATACAGAGATCAGAACTTAGAGATTTTGATTCTCCAGAGCATTCTTCTTCAACCTTTCTTTCAGAACAGAGTGAAGCAAAGCAGGAAAGCATTCGGCCTCGCCATCAGTGCCCAAGTGCGTCGATACCTTTCTGGTGACTTAGTTCTTCCAGTTGTTCTACTTCAAGCAGTGATCTTCATCATCATCATATGGTCCAAGGAACAAAGTGATCATTTACGAATCAGACTTCTACAGCAATACTTTTCCAGAATCAAATTTGTACTTCTTGTACTTTTTCTCGTTTTATTTTCAAAAGCCAATTCCTCAAGGCATTTTGTTAAGTGAAACAAATGGCCCTTATCCGTTAAATGGCCGTTAAGACTTAAAAAAAATAAAAAATAGAAACTACCTAAACTACCTCTCCCCCCACCCTTCCCTACCAGCCCCTCCCTTCCCTACCCCCACTACCCCCCTCCGCCGGAGACCCGACCCCGACCTCCCCTCCCCCTCCCCCCTCCCCCCCCGCCCCTCCTCCCTCTGCCGGCGACCCGTCCCTCGACCCCCTCCCCTCCCCCTTCTCCCTCCGCCGGCAACCAGCCCCCTGACCCCCTCACCCCCCCTCCTCCCTCCGCTGGTCATCCTCCTCCCCCCCTCCCTCCGTCGGTCATCCCCGACCACCCCCCTCCTCCCACCGCCGGTGACCCACCCACTGACCCCCTCCTCCCTCTGCCAGCGACCCGCCCCCCGACCCCCCCTCCCCCCTCCTCCGCCGGCCATCGCCGACCCCCCAACCCGCCCCCACCACCGGAGAGAGGGGGGAGAGGGGAGGGACAAAATCGTCTTTTAAGACGATTTTTAACGAATTTTAACAGCGGAGGGATAATTTGAGCATTTTCGTAACGGACTATTTTTTTCGGATCAGCAAATTTTTATTTGTATTTTCGTGACATCTAAGGAGGGTTTAAATGCACTTTCCCCTCTAATATTCTGTGTGTAAGAGCATCTCCAACCCTATTGTGACTTTGGAAAAAAGTTAATGCCACATAGGAATGACAAAATTTTATTCAAAAGTTCTTCTCTAATGCAATTGTCAAGTCAATTGTGAAGCTTATCTGGCAAAAATTAAAGAAGACGTTGTGAAGTTGATTGTCTTGTTTTAGACAACGCACTTGACAATGTCTTCTCTTCCATGTCATCAATTATGAATAAAAAATATTAGAAAAAAGAAAGAAGATGAGTAGTTGTCTTAAAAGTTGTCTTGAAAGTTGGAAAAAATACTTTTTATTGTCTTCTCAATACTTTTGCATTTGAGAGAGTTTTTCTATCTCATTGTCTTTTGAGATATAATTTTGCCACATAAATAAGTCATTGTCTTGTGGCCCATGCCACATAGGAGCCACCTAAGACTCACAACACTTAACAAGACAATAGGGTTGGAGATGCTCTAAGAATGACCTAAAAAAACCAATAGTAATCTCCAATGATTATCTAAAAGATTCTCAATGGCCACTTTTTAATCAGTCAAAACGTTTGGCTTGGGGAGCAAGAAACACATCCCACTAAGTTGTCACTGCTCCGACAGGAAAACATAGCTCCGTACACCAAGAATTCTGCAAACAAATCCCGACCGTCCGCGTCACAGACGTTTTCCCGCTCAAAGTAATTGCTTAGACAGTGAAGAAAATACAGAGAAACAACTGGAGCCAATAAAAACCCAGACACTTCTCCCGTTCCCGTTCCCATTCCCATTCACTCTGCTGCTGCTGGAGCTGGAGCTCGACACTAAGTCTCTGCCAATGGCTAGGTACCAAATATATCAAATGTTTCTAAATTTGTACTATCTACTACTTTTGATTCTCATGACTTAGCCCATCGATTGATGATCTTTCCATTTTGGGAAAACTATTTGAAACGTATTAATTTGGTCTTCACACTTCAAAAACGAAAAAGGATGCCTGAGGCCAGTGTCGTTGTGTGTTCATATTGTGTTGTGTCGTATTTTTTTTCCGACATACAACATAGTGCTTGTATTTACCTGTATCCGAATCTACTTTGAACAAATACGGAAATGGATAAGGACACGATCAGGGATACGAACATTTTCAATTAGGTACAATGTAATTGCCTATGTTGCACGGATACGGCTATGTTCGGATACGATACGGACACGGGCACCACTTTCCCGTACGTGTTCGTGCAACATAGTGTGGAATGATTTTAATTTGGGTAGGTTTGAACTTTTTCTGATGTGCCCAAATGTTATGGACATTATCGAGGTTTGGGTTGAGGAGGGGGTACTGGTTTGGGGGTTGCCCTGCATTCGATGTTAAGATTGGGATCTTTAAGAGTTGGGTGCTTTTCGTCTCTTGATTTTCAAGGGTTGTTTCTATATGTTTAGGCCTGTCGATCGTAACATCTTCTGATGTGTCCAAATTTTCAAGGGTTGGTCCGATCTGTATAGGCCTATCATTGGCAGTGTGCTGGATAAGGGGGGAGGGGTATCAAAGTGCCCTGATGCTTCATGATATTTAAGTGCAAGTTAGGCTCTGTTTTTTTTTTTTTTTTTAAGATTAAAATCGCCCTAGACTTCCGTTTGAGAAGTGTTAGAACAACGGATCATGCAAGGAAGCGCTCATTGACACTGTCAAAAAGAACATAAGGGCTTTGCTTTGGAAAGATGAGCGAAGTGAGTGCATATATAAAACCAGTTCACAAAGTGTTTAATGTGCATGTTAAAAACAGAACTCCGGTTAATTGTGGTCTAGTTCGAGTACAAAAATCTGAAACCAAGATATTTTCGGTTCATGTTGGGTTTAAATGAATGTGATCCCTACTTAATCCCACTCGTTGACAGCCTCTTGTGTGACAGGGCAGCTTTTTCAGTGCTCACCACAAGTGATCAGAGGTTTGGGCAACAGAGTGGTTGAGGACTTTGATGGTGTTGGGAGGGGAGTAGAGGTGGTATTCTGGGATCAAAACCTAAGGGCAACAGTCAAAGATTGGCTCACGGCAGGTTTGGAGTTATGGTGCAATCGCTGGGTCTTAACTCTATGAAGAGTATTTATTGTATACATTGTAGTTGTGCAGTCTTCTATTTTCTGTTTATGGAATGATGAACCAAACAGTTGAGTTTGGGGGGGATTTGGATGCTAGACCTTACTAGTAAGAGTAGATTTTGTAAACGTACAGTGAGATGACTCGTTACTACTATGAGTCCCTAGAACTTCATTAAGATCACAATGAAAGGTATGGTTTTTGTTAATGTTGCATAGAAAATGACCTTCATGATCCATAGTCGAGTTGAATGGAAGTAAACCAGAATCATAGTCTTCCTCAAGGGATTATTCATGAGCTTTCCTTTCTTTACGAGATCAGGCCAAAAAATGAACCAAATATTGGAACCTAAACATTGTTCTTGCCCCCTTCTTGAATCTCTAGTCTCCTCACCTTCCACCACTACCTAGTCCACCTTGCCTACTTGAATCAACCACTACTCTTATGATCACTCGAACATGGCAACGCGCCTAGGGCTGACTCCAACATTTTGGAGGTCTTAGACAACTTCCAAAAATGAGGCGCTCATCCCTCTATATAATTTTTTTTTATAAATCCAAAATCTAGTAAATCCAAAACGCAATGTAGTTAGTTTTTAAATACACAAAGTATCACCAAGATCCACGGTTATAGATTAAAAGAACACGGATATATCATTAATATATACCAAGATAGTTCAATGATTAGTAGTTGGCGGCTTCTCATTGTTTCAGGTGGACGGTGATGGGTCGAGGTGGCGAAGGGTGACAGGTTACAGGTTGCGATCGCTGATCATAAGCAAAGCGTAAAATACAGTAAGGGAGAAGAGCCAACGCGATAACGATCCTTTCATGAGCCTGCAATCTTAATAGGACCTGGGTTTATATTTTTTAATGATTAAAAATTCAAAAAATTGAGGCCCCTTATGGAAGGAGGCCCTAGATGGCTGCCTAGCCCGCCTCCTCCTGGAGGCGGCTCTGAATGCGCCACTTCTCTTTTCTACCTCCTTCGACTGTGGCTCTAATATTGATGGCTCCTTATTTCCCATCAATGTTCCACCTCCAACAACATCAACTCTAGCCTAATTAAACAACGGTAAGATGTGTTTTTAGAAATCTCATACAGACTAGCTTCAATAGTACTAATTGCAAGGAACTAACAATGATGCCACCAAATCTCACGCAGTTTTCACTATCATATTGTTGAGACCAAAACAATGCTGCTAACATGGTACTTGAGTGCTTCCACAATGCACTGTATTTCTCTCATGACCACATATCAATACTATCTGAATGTACAAATGGTTCTCTTTTATTTGCTTGCATTTGATGTTGATTGTATCTTCTTTCTACTACACAAGCTTCTCAGCATATAAGTTGTCGAGAGTATTAATAGGCTTTTTGTCCCGCATCGAGTAGAATAATAGGGAGAGGGGTTAGCCTCTCCTATATAAGTGTAGCTTCACCTGAATAATAAACAAGTAAAATATTCTACTAAATTTTATTTGGTATCAGAGCCACCACCTCTCTCCACCAAACCCTAGCCGCCACCCCTCTACACAAAATTCTAACCCTACTCCACAAAATCCTAGCCGCCACCCCCCTCACCCCCTTCCCACCTTCTCCGCCCCCCCCCCCCCCCCCCCCGGCACAGCCCTGCCTCCCCCCCCTCACCGCCAGCACCGTCGGCCCCAACCTAGCACCACCGGCCCCATCGCCGCCCCACCCCCCTCTCCACCCAGCGACCCCCCTCCTTCCACGTTGGCCCCCACCCCCCACTGGCCCTTCTCCTCCTCGTCCGGCCATGCGACCTCCAGTCGCAATCCTGCATGGGACGTGGGGAGCGGCTCTCGGAGATGCCGCTACCGCTGAAGGAGGAACAATAGATGTGAATAGGACGGTGACTAAAGGTGCAGACAGTCTCGATCTACCTTGTTGATGGAAGAGGAGAAGACGAAAATGATGGAGACGATCTATAGCAAGCTGACGGCCAAAGAGATGAAGGCTCTGGTGGACGATCTCTTCTCCAGGAGGCTGACCGAGATTAGTTTTCGTCCTGCACACACATATGTGGATCCTTCACCATACAAAATGGCGAAGTTGAAGAAGCTGGAAGTAAAGTTGGAGGGTACTTTCAACTATTTGAAGTGGTCGCGTCAAGCGACGCGGACTCTGAAGACAAGAGGCTTGGTGGGCTATGTGAATGGCCAAACCAAGGTACCTGAAGATCATTTCTCACGGGAGTTTGCTGTGTGGGAGATCGTCAACAATGTTGTAGCTGGATGGTTGACAGCCTCCTTGACCGACCAAGTGTCGGGCAACATGGAAGCAATGGAGAGAGTCGGTGATATTTAGATGACGTTGAAGGACATGTACTCAGGGACATGCAACCCTATGAGAGTCTTCCAACTGTAGGATGAACTTGATAAGGTGGTCCAAGAAGATCACACAATCTCCGAGTATGCGGCTGTGCTGAAGAAGTATTGGTCAGATCTCGACCACTATGATCCCATTGGTGTGAAAGATGAGCAAGTGGAACCAGCATTTGCGAAACATTACCAGAAGTTCATGGAGTATATCTCGTGACAGGATGATGAAGTTCTTGAAGGGCCTCAACCCAGTATTCGAGCAAAGGAGGAATGTGTTACTCGCACAACCCGGACTGCCATCACTAGAGGAGGCCATTGCTGCTATGGCACAAGAAGCACGGTTGAAGCTGATGTCCAGCACCACTCCGGAAGAGAAATCAGCTCTAGCAGTTTTTAACCCAAACCCTTCAGGAGGGGGAGGGTGCTACAACTGTGGAGACCCAGGACACTTCATCAGATTATGTACGAAGTCTATGAGAGGCCAGTCCAGTAGTCGTGGATGCGACCGTGGAGGGCGTAGAGGTGGCAGAGAGGGCATAGAGGTAGCAAAGGAGGCTATGTCGGTGGCAGAGGACATTATTCTGGAGGGCACAAGGCAAACCCGACAGAAGGGAGAAGTGAGAATCAGTCATCCGATGTGACCCCTCAGGATATTGTGTATTTGTGGGGGTAACCTAGTCTCATGGAGAAGCAAAAAACAGTCTGTGGTAGCTCGATCAATCGCTGAAGCGGAATATAGAGCTATGGCTCTGGGAGTGTTAGAATTGTTGTAGGTAAAAGCATTACTGACAGAGTTAAAGCTGGACCAAGGAACACCATTGCGTCTTCTGAGTGACAGCCAAGCAACACTGAGTATAGCTAACAATCCAGTTCAGCGTGACAGAACGAAGCACATCGAGATCGATCAGTTCTTCATCAAGGATAAGCTAGAGAAAGAAATACTAAAGCTCGATCATGTTCGCTCAGAAGAACACGTTGCAGATTGTCTTACTAATGGGCTTAATTCTTTAAGTCTCTCTAAACTATGTAACAAGATGGGGATGATTGATATCTATCGTCCATCTTGAGGGGGAGTGTTGAGAGTATTAATGAGCTTTTAGTCCCACATCGAGTAGAATAATAGGGAGAGAGGTTAGCCTCTCCTATATAAGTGTAGCTCCACCTCAATAATAAACAAGTAAAATATTCTACTCAATTCTATTTAAGTTTTGTGGCCTTGATTATTATCACATTGGATGCTAACATCAATATCACAATATTTAGGGTTCATATTTTGGTGACTTTAAGCTTTTGGAATATGACAAAATGAATATGTTGGATAATTGTTAACATTGACAACTCTGTTGCATGGATATTCATCCAAAGCCAACATTCCTTGTCTGTATCCGTATCCGTCCCTATTTGCTGCGATACTTTATTGACACTTATGTAGGATATGACCCACCCATATCTAGGCTCAAAAGGGGGCAAAATATGGTTGAAAGTGATTTGACATGGTCATTAGAAGTAGACCTGAGAAAAAAAAAATTCTTTGAAGCAAATCCTTTCTAGAGCTTTTTGAAACCTAGTTACTATCCTAAAAAGGATATGCTTAAATCAAGATAATATTTAGATGTTAAGTAAAAAATTTGTAAGTAGAATTATAGATATATTTTCATGTGTATATGTATTCATGTCGTACCCATATTCTCAAATGTTCTAAAGTTTCTGTTCTGAATTCATATTGTGTCCGTATCTGATCTGTGTCCGTGCATGTGTCCATGCAAACTAGATTGACACTGTAGGTGGTGTGAACTTGTATTTGCACTAATATCTAATAAGCTTCAATACTTAGCATCAGGTGTTCTATAAAAAGTTTGACATTAGTGGGAATTTTTACTCTGATTTGAACTTCTATCTGGACAACACTTTATAAATGTATTATGTTTTGGTCTTGTAGCTGCTGGCATCAACATTGACATCCAGTGCTTTAGTAAGCATGGGGAAATTAACTCGTACTATGGGTTTTATTTTTCTTTTGGATATGTTTTGTGCCGGACTTCTGTGTATGGATGACTTTTGTGTTTAGTTAACACTTTTTAGTAGATTGGGTGGGTTTCCCACATTTCTCAAAAATAATTGACATGATCATCTAGGTTGTAGTTTTTGAATGTGACCAAATGGATAGGCTCTTTGCCTACCTATTTTACTAATGTGCGTGGGTTGGTATAGGTAGGTAGGTAATTCTCCTTGTGTATGGTTTATCTGTTAAATCAGTTGAACTCTCTGTTTTTTAATGATGGATATAGTGTATTGTACTATTAGAACTATGCAATTCTAGAGTATGCTTTTATATATGCAGAAAGTGATTTATCAGATAATATTTAGATATCAATTATTGATGGTATATTAAATCTCCAAGTCAGGTTCTCCATGCTTTGTCTTTTTCTCCATACCGAGTTTCCCAAGATGCTTTTGCCAATTGGCAATGATTGATTACTCTTGTACTGACTTAAATACTCCTTTACCTGGCATTGCCGCTCTAGGGCGTGGCTTATTAATGGTAAGGGAATTGCAAAGAAAATAAAGAATGCTGCCCACAATTCTAACTATCAGATCAAAGATGTCGGGACCGAAGCTAATCGTGAATGCCCCAATTGCAAACAACTTATTGATAATAGCGACGTAAGTTTCCAGTCAATATTTCTTTGCTATTATTTTCCTGGTATTATTTGGATTTTCATGATCAAGGTTATTTAATTTCATGTTCTTATGTCTCTTGGACCTGAATAACAGGATAATGATCATGTTGAAGTCATTTCTTTTCTGCAACAGATAGCTTGATATCTTTCTGGAAGTTCCATCCATTGAAAGACTACTTTACTTTAGCTATCTTGAGCAATATAAGAGCATCTACAACCCTAATGTCTTGTAATGTGATGTGATTCCATGTGGCATGAGGCACAAGACAATGTCTTCCCTAGGTGGCAATATTATATTCACACAAGATGAAGGAAAAAAAAAAATCTTCTCCAATGCAAAAGTATTGAGAAGACAATACAATCTACTTTTCAACTTCCAAGACAACTTCTTCCCTCATTTTTTTTTTCTAAATGCTTTTATTCATAATTGATGATGTGAAGGTAAAGTCATTGTCGAGTGCATTGTTTAGAACTAGACAACAAACTTCACAATGTCTTTGCCATGTCAACTTCACAACTTATTTGACATTTGCATTGGAGAAGGACTTTTGCAATGAAAACTTGTTATTCCTATGTGGCAACAACTTCTTTTCCAAACTCACAATTGCATGGGAGATGCTCTAAGAACAACATTTGTAGAGCATATATACTGATTTTTGATTCTTACTGCACTGTCTTTACATGATTACATTTACTACATTCAGTGCTTAAGTGAATATGGTAATTAACTGTCACGGGCAATCTATGTTGCACGGACACGAAACAAACACGATACGGATAAGAAACCTAGTGTGGCATGTCCTCTTGTTTTTTAGAGTGCAATATTGTGTCTGACATGATGCGACATAGAACTATTCCAACAATTTGGTATCAGCCTAAAATGTAATAAAATAAGATGCTCATTTATCACCTAGATTGCATAATTAGGCATGATATATTCTGATATGGACATGATAGAGATTCAAAATTTGACACTTTTAAAAATCTACGATACGGGTATGACATGGATAGAGTTATATATACACATGAATACATATCTATATATTTGGGATTTATATCTTAACTATATCTAGCAAATGTTGACTTCGGATTCCAGCGCAAAAGAGTATGTTTCAAAGAAGAACAAGCACAAAGGGAGTGCAAAAGATGTTATTTGCAACAAGTAGTTTTGTTCATTGGTTAATTGGTCACATTTTATTCATGAAATGGGTTGGCTTTGTGTTATTCTGGATACGAAAAAAATCATTCTAATAAGTGTATTTGTTGGGACTACCATACCCCAGGAAGGCCTGATTTGAGGATGAGGAATTTGTGGATTTGCTCGCTTTCTTCCTTTCCGTCTACTATGAAAAACTTATGCTTATGCATGTTTTGGATATTGACTAGGTTGCAAAAAGCCTTGAAAGGACCCGTTTCAAAGGAAATGCTACTTTCCGATATTTGTTTAGCTTGATCATGATGATACAAGTCATTCCAACCATGTTTTGGACCCCTTTGGAACCTTTGTAACCTTGTACAAATCATTCCAACCATATTTGACGTGTGTCGATGAATGTTGTGTGACATGCATAAGTTCACACACACATATAACCTTACGACGATGCGAATAACAAGAACAAGACATAATAATTCAAACAATAGCAACAAGAACAAACACACAAACATTCGATATTTAATATGGTTCAGTAGTCAAGCTTCACCTTATAATCCACATGACAAGGGATGAAATAACTTATTGAATCAACAAGAGAGAGAATTTTACAAGGATTACATACATAAACCATAATACGAAATCCTTTTCTTACGAGATCTGCAACAAGCTCTCCTTCAACCTCTCTCTTTAGATTCTCTTAAGGGCCCCCTTAGCAAATCCTAAGAAACCCCTCTTTTCTCAAGAACTCTCAAGCATATCTTAATCTTCAAGCCAACTAGCATTAGGGCTCGAAAGACCTTAAATAGGATCCCTAACCTTCCCAAAGTCAGAAGCAATTTGGACCGTTGAAGCTAGCTCCTCAAATGAATCGTTTCCATTTTCAGCATAAACCCGAGCCAACGGCACACCTGCAGTATGCTGCTGTTATTACCGGCAATATGCTTAGTGTGCACAAAATTGTGCCCAAAACTTGCTGGAATGAAATTCACTTAATTGGTATGCCGCCTTGATACTCTTGGTTCTTTTGAGTCCCGTATCACTGCTTCGGCTCCTCTCGGACTTCTCCAATCACCGGAAGGCGTTCATAGCACTTTGTAGTTGTTCACGAGCATATACAACAAATGAAGTATCATTGTCTGATATGTGGTAGACACGGATAGGTACACGGGACGATCCCATGGAGGAGCATCCCTGCAGTTTAGTTTCTTACTGTTCTCTCTACCAATAGTATTAATTCTACTTGTCACTGCTATTTGGGTTTATTTTGCTTGAAACTTGTTTATTATTATTTTTAGGCTGAAAGAGAAGAGAGTTAACAAAACAAAGACCCAACTAAAAGTAAGTCCCGAAAGAAGCAAAGAGAAAAACTTAAGATATAAACCCAAATCCATAACAATCTGCCGCCTACTTGTGAGCTTGCCACAACTAGAATCATCACTTTCACTGATACGAGTTTGAGATCATCTTGAGTTTCCTCGTCTTTAGCTTTCCCTCTTCGAAGATCAATAGATCCTCGTTCCCAATGTAGGTTCCTCGACAAGCTGACATGCCTTGAACCCCATGCCCAGTATGAATTTAGGTCAACTGTTGTTCAAACATACCCTAATTCCCATAGCCAGTGTGCATTTAGGCCCATGCCAAGCCACAAGGCAGTGACCCCTTTCTCTGTATATAGATCTCTTACTGATTTAACACACCATGATCCCCTTATCTGCAGGTGTGAGTTTAGGCCCATAATACTGATTTCCCTTTTAGTCAACTCGCGGCCCAAATAGGTATGTAAGTATTGGAACTTGTTTACTCTTGGATCTGTCAAGTTACTAAACACTTATGTGCTGTGCTTTCTTGTTGTCAACAAGAGAACGCCTCATGATATGGAAAAATCTAAGCAGCTGCAAGACCAATGAAAGTTATCTGCAGAAAAATGGAGACTGAAAGCACTTATTTCTCCTTATCACTTGACAGGTTACTTTGGAATGGCCTGGACTTCCTGCTGGTGTAAAGTTTGATCCAACTGATGCTGAGCTTCTAAATCATTTGGCAGGAAAAGTTGGGCTGGGAAACTCAAAGGCCCACATCTTTATTGATGAGTTTATTCCAACTCTTGAGGAAGACCAAGGAATTTGTTATACACATCCTGAAAATCTTCCTGGTAAGAGATGCACTAGGATGACATTTTTCCCCCTCTCATATTGAGAATAAGTGTACACTCTCCTCACACTCTAATCATCTATATTATGTTATGCATTAGGCGTCAAGAAAGAAGGAAACAGTGTCCACTTTTTCCATAGAACATCCAATGCTTATGCAACTGGCAAACGTAAACGTCGCAAGATCCACAGACCATGCAATAGTTTGTCTGAGGAGCGAGTGAGGTGGCATAAGACAGGTAAAACCAAGCCTGTGATAGAGAATGGTGTTCATAAAGGCTGGAAGAAGATAATGGTTCTCTATAGAAGTTTAAAAAAAGGCAGCAAACCAGATAAAGCTAACTGGGTGATGCATCAGTACCATCTTGGGATCGACGAAGAGGAAAAGGATGGAGAACTGGTTGTTTCGAAGATTTTCTTCCAGCAGAATCAGAAGCAAATAGATAAAATTGACCGTGACCAACTCGAGAAGTTATGTGATGTATCGACAGTTGGAGTTGGTCCAAGAACCCCTAATACAAACACACCACGTCCGAAAGAGCACTCCCTCTCACCTGAAGCTCCTGAAAAGAATCTAGATCACTTGCTACCGCTGGTATGAGTCTTGTCTTTTTTTCTTTTTTTCTTTTTCATTTAACTTGATCCAGATTTAGGAGCATGTTTGTTTTTCATGAAACCAAGCCCTGATACCATGTTGAATTTCATAAGGTAGTAGGCATGGGAGGCTTGGAAGAAGAAATTAATCTCTTCTTGAGATTTATTCATTTACACCAACGCCTACGGACACATGGAACTCAACATGGTATTGGAGCCCAAACAGAGTTTCCGGTTAATGTGCATCCAAGTAATAGAAACTCATCTTGCATGCATATGTTCTCAGAACGGTCTGTATGAAGAATACGAGAAACCTTCATCCATTGTCCATCACAAGGACGGAGGGGCCAATGCTTTGTGGTGGGCAGGAGAATCTCAAGCTATTGAAGAACCGGATCCAAATGTTTTGGACAAAACATTGCACTGCAATGAAGTGCTTGATAGCTATGCTGCTGCTGAAGAATCGTCCTTACGCTTCAACTGTACAAACCTAGAAAAAGAAGGCACTGACATGTTCAATAGCGCCAGCATTCTTAATGGATTTCCTGATCTAGATGACATAGAAATGGACACACCTCCAGATTTCCAGCTTGCTGTAAGATCTCTCTGCTACTTCAGACCTAACCAACTTCTCTGCTAGTTTTCTAGTGATACTAATAGAAGCATTCTTTCATGTACGCTTCTCCCACAGGATTTGCAGTTTGGCTCACAAGACAGTATCACGAGTTGGCTCGACCGACTGTAGCTGCGCTATACTGGATGCGACTGCTTTCTGACGATCACTGACCAAGGCTGCATTTTGCTTTCCCGGAGGGTTCATGGGCTCGTGCCAATAAAGTACCGTTTCCCTGTACAGAGTTGAAACTGGACCAGAGGTGCAAGCTAGTATTTTGGGTGGATCTTTAGTCATATGATATCTTTCTTGATCCTTAAATATGTAACCTCTGAATGTAATCTGAGAGACTGACCTGTCTGTTTGCTATCAGTTGAATCAAACATATTTTGTTTCTCAATAGGGAGGAAGAAAAGAGGTTGTGCTCTTAAATTTGTTTGTGGAATGTATAATTTTGGATATCGGTAGAGAATTCGCAATTTCAGATTACAAATCCCGAGTATTTCAATGGTATGAGTTTTTATGCACACTATTCCTCTTTTGGCTGACATGATTGAACTGTTTGTGTAATGACTTTTATTTGAATAGTGGCAAGTTCTCCAGATGATGATGCAGTGGTATTTCCAAATTAGCTGAGTATCAAGTTGAAATAAACCAAAAAAGAGGGGGAAAAAATGAAGTAAACCGATTAGCACTCAAATGTAGACAGGCCTTCAGTTGTCACAGTCTTTAACTTTGGTTCTTGAAGGTTCACCCAGGATTCAAGTATTCTTCGACATGTGCTGAAATCTGAAGATATGGTTATTTATCATGCATTTGGCAATGTTTATCTTAGGGCCTGCTGTCAATTGTTGGGGGTAACGGTTTCAAGGTGGTTTTAAAGCACTCATTAGGAGGAGTTCGATTTTGGGTGATTTGAAGTAGCGGATTTCCAAGCATGCTTGGTAATATATTCGTTAACAAGTGATTCTCAATTTTTTTTAATAGAATAAAATTACCTATATCTATATATAAGCAAAAGACTCAATTGTAAAAATGGCATACACAACCGCAAACATAGCAACAAACTTTTTATTACTAGTAATTGGAAACAAACAATAACAAAAGAAATTATTAACTGCTGCAAATTAAACACGAGTAATTCATAATTGATTTGTGGAGGGTACCACATTGTAGAAAATAATAGTTGGATTATTTTATTGATGGACTACTTCACTATATATAGGGAGTCTAGCTCCTCTACATACTACATATTCCGATGTGGGACTAAAAGTCCCTTATTGATTCTCAACACTCCCCCTCAAGATGGGCGATAGATATTGATCATCCCCATCTTGTTACATAGTTTCGACAGACTTAATGAACTAAGACCCTTAGTCAGACAGTCTGCAACTTGTTCTTCTGAGCGGACATGGTCAATCTTCAGTATCCCTTGTTCCAGCTTCTCCTTGATGAAGAATCGATCAATCTCGATGTGCTTCGTTCTGTCGTGCTGAACTGGATTGTTAGCTATACTTATTGCAGCTTGACTATCGCTCAGAAGACGCAATGGTGCTCCCTTATCCAGCTTCAACTCTGTCAGCAATGCTTTCACCCATAGCAACTCTGACACTCCCAGAGCCATTGCTCTGTATTCTGCTTCAGCTGTCGACCGTGCTACCACAGACTGTTTCTTGCTTCTCCATGAGACCAGATTTCCTCCTACAAAAACACAGTATCCCGTGGTAGACCTTCTGTCGTCTATGCAGCTCGTCCAGTCTGCATCACAGTATCCCTCACTTCTATGCGTCCATTCTTCTTGAACCATAGCCCATTTCCCGGCGTTCCTTTCAGATATCTCAAGATCTGAAATACTGCCTCCATATGACCCTTTCTTGGATCATGCATGTAGCGACTCACTACACTCACCGCAAATAAGATATCAGGGCGAGTGTGTCCCAGATAAATCAATCTCCCTACAAGTCGTTGATATCTTTCACGATCAACGGGCTCTCCTGCTTCTGCTCCCAACTTGCACTTCTGGTCAATTGGAGTGACCGCTGCTTTGCATCCCAGCATCCCTGTCTCCTTCAGCAGATCTAGTGTGTATTTTCTCTGTGAGAGAACAATTCCTTGTTCGCCTTCACACACCTCGATACCTAGAAAGTACCTCATCGCTCCTAAATCTTTCACTTCAAACTCCTTCGCGAGTTTTGACTTCAGTTTAGTGATCTCGACTTCATCATCACAACAAGTATAGTGATGTGGCCTCTTGCATGCTGAAGGAAGACCGTATGATCTGCATTTGTTTGACGGTATCCCATGCCTGTAACAGCCTTTCTGAATCTGTCAAACCAGGCTCGAGGGGATTGCTTGAGCCCGTATAGTGACTTCTTCAGTTTACACACCTTTCCTTGCGACGTCCCTCCGTTTGATTCCGTCGCATAGCACCCAGGCGGGAGCTCCATGTATACTTCTTCTTGCAGGTCCCCATGAAGAAAGGCATTCTTCATATCCAACTGGTACAGCTTCCACCCATAGTTTGCTGCAATGGAGACCAGAGTTCTTACTGTGCTCATTTTTGCTACTGGGGCAAAAGTCTCATCATAGTCTATTCCATATGACTGTGTGAATCCTTTTGCAACCAACCTCGCCTTGTACCGTTCTACTTTTTTTCTCTGGCGTCTCTTTCACTGTGTACACCCATTTGCATCCCACAGCTTTCTTCCCTTTGGGTAATGGAACCAGCTCCCATGTCTTATTTTTCTCCAGTGCTCCAAGTTCTTCCATCATTGCAGCTTTCCACCTTGGATCTTTTTTTGCTTCCTGCCACACTTGGGCAACGAAGTAG